>JAJLTH010000033.1:79365-129929 GCA_030568035.1 Tetrapisispora nanseiensis | reverse complement strand
TTTTTTTACATTATAAATAATTATATAAACTCATATGGAAGATAATTCAAGTTGGTTGAATTATCGTCCCTATTTATACGTTTTTATTTAACCTGTTTTTTTGACTCGTTTCAGACGTGTATTAGGATCGTCTCATAACGTGTATTAGAGTCGTCTCCTTTCAAGTGGTACAGGCAATTCTAGCCTTTGAACTGTTACACGACAGTGTTGTAATACAACCTGGACAGTTGTAATTAACATTGATTGAACTGAATGATGTTAGACCAAGAAATCCTAATGAGTTACAAAATTATTATAAAACTAGATAATTTTGGATTTCCCGATTAGGAAATAATTATCTAAATCTGAAGCATCAATTGAAGAAACTATATCTGACTTTCCCTACGGTATTATAGTGGTATGCTGTTAGAACCTCGTACAATGATAACAATGGTTAGATATAACAGAATCTAAACGTATAAATAGAGGACATAATTCTAACTAAGAAATTATATCAGATACTCTAACTTAAAGTATATTTTATATATTTATATAGAAAATAGAACAAGTTTTTATCTGACACTTAATAATATAAAAAGATCCGATCTTGCGCTTCCCATCTGAATATAACTTAATATAATAATTTACTATTATATTCCGTCATAAACCTGAAGTTATATCTTTCTGAATTCCGTCATTGTAATAAACCTATATTACAATAGACAGTGTAATAATACGTATCGACATCGAGGATTCTGACATGTAATGAATATGAGAAACCCTAACGAAGAATAATTAACTGTACCCTAACGAAGAATAATTAACTTTTGAATAAAAAGTTAAATAATTTATAATTTCCAAATTAGGAAATTTCTGATAAAATCGGAAACACAATTCAAGATTGACGTCATCGGACATGACTACGTCAATATACTAAGACCCAAGGAGAACCCTGTACAACAAGAATCTGAGTTAGAAATACCAAAACTAAAACTATAAATAGCGACAGTATTTCTAAGATTTGAATTGTAAAATTAGGATTCTAAAATATATATTAATATCTCTAGTTTATAAGTAAATAATAAATAGAACAAGCTTTAATATACAATTGACCATCGATAAGTATTATCAATTACTTATACCCTCGTTACTAATATAAGTTATACCAAGTACTTATATTATCACCTGACCTTGACCCATTGAATAGCTTCCCAAGTTATTACAGACAGACTCTGCTTACCACCCTGCTATCCTCCCCTGAGATTAATTCACACGCCTGCACATCAGTAGAGTACTCAACCTGCCACAGTATATGTCAGAAAATAAGTCTATAGGAACTATAGATCTGGTATTCCAAAATGAATTAGTAATGTTATTAACGTTTTAAATCAAAAAGCTTCTGGAAGCCCATGGTAGAAATTTCCGATCCAAAAATGAAAAATTTCATCGGACAAAATTCAACTTCCAAAAGGTATAAATATGGGACTTAATTAATGAGATATAAAACTAAGTTTTTACCAAATTTGTAGATTATAATTTGTATATCATATATAAAAGAATGAAGGAATTATATACTGTAATATTGCAACCTAAAAATGTTAAGTAACAACAACAACCGTAATGTCACTCCTGTTGCCACTGTCAATAAGGACGACACTACTTCCCAAAACACCTTACAAATCCAACAGTATACACCTGTTGGAAGTTTCTAGAAACTAGAAGAAGTCGAGATTTTGATAAGTTACAAATCCAATTAATTACTATTAAAATAGCACATTCTTCAAAGAACATTCTGGAAGCTATTTGTCAAGAATTTCTTATTCGGAAAATGATAGCTTTCAAGATGACAAACGTTTTTCCAAAAGGTATAAATAGCAACCTTTTTCACCAAGTCATCAAGATAAATAATTTATAGATTTCATATATAAATATATCTTGTGTAAATTCACATAAAGAGGGACAAGGAATTATACTGTAATATTATAACCTCAAATATGAATACTCAATTAAATATCAACTCTAACTCTACTGCTAATAAAGCAGAACTATCTTCCACCATAGTCTCCGAAAACCAATATGGCGACCTCAGTGAGGATTGTAGTGTTCCCATAATTTCTAACGATAATAACCTGCACAGACAAAACATTATTAAAACCTTCAATAAAAGAATTGAAGAGGAACACCAGAAAATTATTGAATGTTGTAGTTCACCAGAAAACAACTTTGATGAAGTAGTCATTAGTTGTAATGAAAAAATTAAATTCTATGAAGAAATTAGAGACTCCACCTTAAGAAAATTGGGTATGCAAACTACCCATAACCAACCCGATAATTCCAACTTCTATTATGAAAACAAGGATATCGAATTTAAAAGGAAGAATATAACATCTTTCTATAATTTAAAGAATGAATTAGTTACCTTCGATCGTTCAGACGCAACCATTCAATTTAACAGGAAATTAAAATCAATAGATGATTTACCAAATTGGACTATTGAACTCCAAAAACATCTAAAAGAATTTAATTTCGATAACATATACATTATGAACTATAATGAAACAATCCCTAAAGAAGAGGCGTATCAAGTTTTAAAGTTCATAAATGATAATATAGAAGTATCTGATATTTTAACAAATACTCAAAACTTCGACAACCCAATTAACATCTTACATGAAATGAAAAAGATGTTTAAACAAAAATATAATCTTAGCCATAAGAACTATTTATGGAGTAAGTTAAAAATCGCCTTGAAATACCCAAATCTGAACAAGTCATTTATACAATTTCTTAAATTGATCAACATTGAATTATATACTGACATGGACAATGAATATATTAATAACAAAATCCATGAAACAATGGAAATCAATTTACGTCAAAATTTTATTTCTCAACAGAACATTGATATTTACGAGAAACCAACCGAGAGATTAGGAAAAATTAATAACTTCCTAATCGATCTATTTAAAGAGAAGGTAGATAGTTTTGATGGAACAATTTTAATCAGATTGATGGACGACTATCTAATGAAGATTAATGGAGAGATTAATTGTAATCAATGTAACATAACAAAAATTAAACAACATAGCCACTACAAAGGTTCGATGAATGAACACTATACAAAAATCGAACCAGGTACCTCTTGGAGAATTGACATCAGAGGACCAATATTCAAAGAATCATCAAAATCTGATAATTACATGATGCTAATGGTTGATAACATATCCAGATACATGATTGCTACCACACATAAATTTAAAAATGATGAAGTAATATCTGGACAATTAATGAAAAATATTAACTTGATAGAAAGGCAATTCAATGTCAAAATAAAAGAAATAATATCAGACCGAGGGTCTGAATTTACTAACAAAATGGTATCCAGACTTATGACTGAAAAAGGTATCATACACTTATTTACTGATGTTGAAGACCATGCTGCAAACGGTAGAGTCGAAAGATACATAGGAGTCCTTAACACCGACTTAAAACTGTTAATGGGTACAAATTTACCAAAAAATCTATGGCCTTATGCAATCCAATCAGCTGTAAGAAGCCGAAATTGTCATTACAATAAAATGATTAAGACTTCACCAATTAAACTGCTATCAAAAGGATGCGCAATGGTTAAATTAAAATCTTTCATACCTTTCAACGCTCCAGCGACAGTATGGAATCCTCATGCATCAAAAACCCAAGCTCCAGGAATCAAAGCAATATCATTATCAAAAGACCAAAAAGGTTTCGGATATCTCTTCTACCTACCGGTACAACGTAAAGTAATTTCAACGTGTAGTTTCGAAATATATCCATATGATAAAGCTGCTGTCGAGTTTGACAATTATGAACTAGATCAGAATTTTAATCTAACAAATCAACACACAGCAGATCAACTGGAAAATGACTACATGTCTGACTATAATATTTCTGATGATTCTGAAAATTCTGATGACTACGAAAATCCTGATGATTCTGGCAACACTGCCAAACCCAATGACACTAACAATGAGATTTATCAACCATTAAATAATAGGTCATCCAATCATAATGAAATAGAAACGTCCAACAATTGACCGTCTAACGATTAGGTATTTGTTCATCTTCAATGCCTTTTGGAATCGGTATGAGCGTGTGTTTGGTTGTATTACGTTTGAATACTCGTTTGGTTAAAGGTTGAATTGAAGATAAGTCTCCATCTAAAAATTCGGAAAAATTTCGTTTGCGATGTATGGTTGATTTAGTTGAGACTATGTGAGTATTTTTTTCGAGGATGCCTCAAGTAGACTATTTGTATTATTAGATTATGTAGATGATAATCCCTGAACTATTTCTTCGTCTTAATAAGGTGAGTTATTCTTGGTAAGTGTAGCATCATGATTTGTATCAGATTGTGCTTCTGAATTTCGTTCAGATTCATGTTCAGATTCAGTGTTTAATTCATGTGCAGATTCAGTGTTTAATTCATGTGCAGATTCAGTGTTTAATTCATATGCAGATTCGTATTCTGATGCATGTTCAGAGTTATGTTCTGATTCATGATTGGATCCACTACCTGAGTCATCGTAATATACATGATCAGATTCTGAATTAGAGATTGCTCTGTTGATTTTAAATTCAGAATCTTTTTTGATCGTGTATTTTGCGAAATGAACTCACTTCCGCCGATATTTATTGTGGTTTCACTATCGGCTAGATTTTCTCGAAGCATTGGAGGGATATTGATTATCTTTTCGGAGGGTATTATTTCAACATTGTTGTCATTTTCAAAATCGGAAATGCTGATATCTGAGATATCCTTGGGTTTAGTGCTCATAATTGAATTTTGAGAAGTCTCCAGAAAGTTAGATGAGATTTCATCATTATTGGAGTTCAGTACTCTAGGATTCAGATTTATTGAGCTGCCCTCAAGTTCGTGGATATCAGGATAAGTATTACAGCGTTGTTTATCATTAATTATGTAACTGCTGGAAGACATAACCGTCTTTTTCGTGGGAATATAAAAGAAATGACCAAACCCATTTGGATCCTTAGATAAGGTAATAGCATTCATCCCTGGAGACATGGTTTTTGATGCATGTTGATTCCAAATGATTGCTGGTGTTCCAAATGGTAGGAAAGTTTTAAGTTTGAATTTAGCTCTGTTCTTAGACAGAAGCTTTATCGGAGAGTTATTTATCGACTTATTATAAGAACAATTTCTAGTCCTTACAGCTGATTGAATAGCGTATGTTCATAACTGTCTTGGAAGGTCGTTTTGCATGAGGAGATTTATATCTACATTGAGAACTCCAATATAACGTTCGACTCTTCCGTTAGCGGCATGGTCTTGTACGTCTGTTAGGATGTGGATGATACCTTGTTCAGCTACATATTTTTTCAATAGATCATTATTGAATTCAGATCCGTGATCTGTTATTATTTCCTTAACGGTTCTATTGAATTGTTTTTCTATCAGATTTACGTTATTCTTAATTTGTTTCACTATTTCATTATCAGCTTTAGTCTTATGTGTTGATACTATCATGTATCTTGACACATTGTCAACCATTAACATAAAATAGTTGCTCGAATTAGCATGTTGTCGAAAAACTGGACCTCTTAAATCTAAACTCCAGGATGCGCTAGGTTCCACATTATCATAGTTATTGTTGTTGGAACCTTTGATATGACGATGCTGTTTTATCTTACTTAAGTCACATTCTTCACAATCGAATTCGCCTATTACCTTAGTATTTTCATCAATATCATAATATAATTGAAGTTTGATCCTTTTTTTGATTGTATTGATAGGTAGGTGCGATAGTCGATTATGTACTTCCAAGACTGAAAGTTGTTTTTTAATTTTTTTACCTGATGTAATTTTTCTTAGGTGTTTATTATTATTATAATGTACAGTACCTTCATTTGAGGTGTTATGAAGTTTTGGAATTATTAGTTCCTTTGCCTCAACATAGTAAGTTTGCTTAACATATATGGATTTAGGTTGTCCGACTTCTTTTGGAATTTTTTCTCCAAAAATATATCAAGTTGTAATACATACACACGACGGATATCTTGATCCATTGTTTCATTAATTCTCTCGTTTATACATATGTCATCATTCCCAGTATATAATTCCAAATGAAATACTTTATGTAATTTTGATTGGAATTTGCTCAAATCAGGTTCATTACTAGTTATATTAATTTTGTTCCATAGGTAATTTTTATTTTTATTATTAAATTTTTTAGAGTATTTTTTTTTTAATTTTGACATGATTTCAATTGGGTTGTCGATCTCATGTATATTAGTTTTAATGAACCTTTTAATCTGAATGGATTCCTCAATTGGAATGTTCAGGGTTGAATTCAGTGTTGTAATATCATCGAAATGAATATCTACTAAATAACATTTTAGTTCATCTAACCAGATAGGTAAATTGTCTATATCATTAATTTTCTTATTAAATTGGATAGTAGAGTCTGAGCGGTCAAATTTGATTATCTCATTTTGTAAATTTTTAAATGAAGTTACAATTTTTAAATTTTTTGGAACCTCATTAATTATAATGTCATCCTTTTGGCATTGTTGTCATGGTAACCTTTTCCTTTTAACATGATAGTTTTCATTTTTTCAAACCTTTCGATGTTTCTTTCACATTTGATGACTATTGCTTCAAATTTTGAAGAGTCTGAAAGGTTCAAATTATATTCTAGTTCTTTGAATTCATTTGAATTTAATTCATCAAATTTATTAACGATTATTTGATATTCCAGGTTATCACCATCAGGATTTATATGAATATCACCTTCCTCACTGGGGTTGCCAACATCCTTTAAACTTACTAGATAAAGTGAATAACTCAGATAATGATTAACATTTCAAAAGCTTAAGTGCAGAAATTAAACTTGACGAGTCAACCAACGGTTCATCAACAGCCCATCACGTAGAAGTCCCAGATCTAAATCCAGATACGATAGTTGAAAAAAAAGCACCCGAAGGACTAAGAAATATTTCACCTATGCTACGTGAGGACTTTGTCGATAGTAATAAAATAATTGACATAGGTAATAATGAATTCATTTCCCAAAATACCAAATCGAAAACAAACTCTAACTTCCAAATTAACCACACAATATCAGAATCGGAATCTGATCAAATGAACAATGATACACCAGCATCAAATGATGATGAGGAAATCATATCACCATCCGAATCCAAATCTAATACATCCTGCAATACAACACCTGTCTTGACAACAACAAACAATATAGCCAACATAACGGATGATTTCGATTTCGAAAACCATGATCCTTCTAAGAATAATCAAGAAGACAATAATAGTAGTATCAATGATACTAAGGATTATAAGGAATTATATAATTGTAATATAACGCTAGAATCAATATGAATCAATCAACCACTACCAACTAAAATACTATCGCTCAAGCTGCTACTGTTAGTAAGGATCACAATATAAACCCAATAAACACTTCTTTACAACAAATTATATTTTCAACAGCTTCCAAATCCACATTATATTGGGAGAATGCAATAGCTTCAGCAATCGTAACAATTTTCAACAAGATTACAATTCTATCAAATTATGTTTCACCTTGTTGATTTTGCATTTCAATTGAAGTTTACATTTCTACATATTTTTATAATTGAATAATTAATATGCTTGTACTTTCTTTGTCAATGTTATGTTAACAAATTGTTGGATACTTTCTTGTGAAAAGCTGTAGTTAATAAAATTTAACAGATAAGATAGCCCTTAACATTTACCTCTTCATTTATAATTAGAATAGAGGTAGTTTTGGTTTAATATATATAGATATTAAACAGTATTTGAATAAAACCAATATACGGATATTATCTATATTCAATTCTTCTTCTATATTCTCCAAGCATAATTACAAGCTCCTTGCACCTTGAGAGCTATTTACTCAAATGTCTTAAACTAAAATATAATAAACCTGCCCATAGTGTTTCCTGTTTTCACCTTCCATATAATTAGCCACCATTCAAGGAGATAATTATCTTCAGTTCAGAGTAGTCATTATCTAAATTCCACAGTTAAATTTAGGATACAATATGGATATAAAATCGATATCTACCAAATATATGTAATAATCCTGTTTAGTTCGGTTATAGAATAATTCAATGTAATGCTTCAAGATTTTCTAATCAAGCATGTTACATTATCTATGTTATAGTTTTGTTTGTTGGAAACGCATCGTTAACTCCTCTATTTAACGGTCTCCTCAGATGATCAAAAATAGAATAACTTCACTTGAGCTTCTCACAAAATAACACCCTCAATACTCATGAAAACATAATTAAAGATGTATACATTATATGCTCATTCTTGATTTGTGAATATTAAATATTGCAGCTAATGTTAGCATTTTTTAAATGATAACAATATATGTCATTAATACCATAGTATTGATTATGATAAATAAATGTGTGAACAGCTATAGCTTCCATTTTTTTATAATATCCGTAAATAATATTTGTGCTCAGTTTGACAAAGAAATATCAAAGTTAGTTTAGAAATATGTTTACCTATGTTCAAATAATTGATCATTACTTAAAAATTCATAAAAAATGGCATCTTTGAATCAAATGGGTATGACGAACATCGCTTATATAGAGTATATTTTTATTGTATTACGCTAAAAAATCTACATGAATAATATACATTACATTAGGTGTGATACAATGTAAAACACAGCTACTACTCGCATAATAGTACACCGTACAGGTGCTATATTAAAGGTATCGTTGAGTAGTTGATTCAATATGGTAAAAGTAGTTCCTTATCCACTTACTCTTTGTTCAATTGGCCAATATTACGCTGAGTACTATCCTATAGATATGAGATTGTTGCAATATTGTAGAAAATTTTCAATTCGATAATGTGAAAAAAGTTTTTGTCAGAAATCGTAATCATTTCATGACAATTTAGTAATAATAATCATTAATTACTGCTTGACTAATGATTAGTTCTTATTCAAATAATATTTTTTAAAGTGGAATGCTGAGCATATTTTGACATTGAAACAAATATCAACCTATCAATAATATTTCAATAAATATTGCAAAAAGTTATCTTCATGATAGTCATTGACCATTGGCAAATAATATGTGTTGACTAGATTGTATCTTCTTATATATTATATCCAATAGAGTAAACAATGTTCAGAATACGATCTTAATATCATAATTATATTACGTATCTCCCATTTCTAGTTAACTAGGTCAATAATTCTTAAATACTGATCACAATATCATTTTGATTATGAGATATTTATTCTCGCAAAGTTATTTGATTGCAAATTTGTTCAATATTGTAAATTTAAATTTTTAATTCAACTATTGAAACAATTACATGAACACGATGTTTCTAATGGTTGTTAATGATTATCTTACAATTGCTACATATTTTAATGAATACCCAATTGTTTCTATTCTCATTTTCTGCCTCTTATTCAGATTAAATCCCGATCTCTTATTATAGTTCGCTTACTAATTAATGTTCAAAAAGGAATTTAGTTGAATTTAATATATCGCGATTAGATTGAGAGAGTTTCTAAGGGTGTGGTCTTATAATTACTTGGTATATATATATAAGATATTATCGATTTATTTCCATTGATACTTAAAGTTGCATTGAAATAATATACACTTGATTGCTTTGCTCATTAGATATTTTAGAAGTGAAATAGACATTAGTTGAGCATATATTTTACTTGCAAAAATAGATCAACACAAGATATACGTAAAGATGAGATATTCAGGGAAACAATTTGTTATAAAGACTCTCCCTATACCAGGTTTACCTTTTAATTTCAATTCCAATGATCCAAATGGAACTTTTGAATTGAAAAACATTGAATTGGATGATTCTGAACTTGGTGATAATGAAGTTTTAATTGAAACTCTATTGCTTTCAAATGATCCCGCTCAGAAGTTTTGGATATCATCTGTCGATAAAAATTATGCTGCTGGTGTCCAGGTAGGTGAAGTTATTCCAGCTAGAGGAATTGCCAAAATCTTAGCATCCAAGAATTCCGATTTTAAAGTTGGTGACTATGTAACTGGTACTGTTGGTTGGACCACATATGCTATAATTTCGGATGTTCAAAAGGCATCTTTAAGGAAGGTATCAAAAGAACAAGTTGGGGACCTATCGTGGCATTTATCTGCTTTAGGTGGCACTTCGTTAACTGCATACTTTATATTTTATCATTATGCTCAATTTGAAGAAAATGAGAACTTTTATAACAAAACTTATTTAATCTCAGGAGCAGCAGGTGCTGTTGGAAATGTTTGCATACAAATTGCATTGAATGTGTTTAAAGCTAAGAAGGTTATTGCAACAGCAGGTGGTGCTGATAAGGTAAAGTTTGTTGAATCATTTGATCCTACAAGAGTTATTGGAGTGGATTACAAGAAGCCAGATTTTAAAGATAAATTACTTGAAGCTGCTGGTGGACCAAATACAGTTGATTTATTCATTGATAATGTTGGTGGGGATGCTTTAGAAATCGGTACCTTGTTGATAAAGCCTCATTCCACTTTAATTGTATGTGGTTCTATTAGTGGTTACAATGATCCTTCAAAATTAGTTTATAAAAGTTTTGTTTCTGTTTTAACTAAGAGATTGGTCATTAAAGGTGTTTTACTTGGTGATAATGTAGCTCAGTTTCCTGAAGGTTTGGCCAAATTAAGTGAAATGATCAAAGATGGTCAGATTGATATTTCAAAAGCTGAAACAATTGTTGATGCCACTGGTGATAAATTCAAAGACGTTCCAACTATTTGGAATGGTTTATTTAGTGGTATCAACAAAGGTAAATTGATCACAAAAGTGAACAACTATTAAGATGTTGTAATTGTTTCACACACACTCGAATATATTTATGTATGTATATATATATATCTGAATATAATCAATTTTCTAATAACCAAACAGTTAATGTATTCATTCGCGGATTTTTTGTTTGTGTGCTTTATTTTGAGCATATATATTTACAAATTGTATGAGACTCACCAATCTAAAGATCCAGAATATGTAATCCAGAGGGTTTTGTATACACGTTTTGATTTAGACTATTCTATCTTGTATCTTTGAAGGCTCTCTCTTTTAACAGATGCAACCCTCTTGAATCAACTGACATTGCGCAAGAAGAAGTAGAATAGAAGGTCTGAATACATCGACGCTTACTGTAAAACTTGCTAAAGCGATGTTCATATCTGATCAGTAGTTGATGGTAGAGAAGATTGTTCAAATTGATACTTTTGTTAATTTGGGACACCAGCCTTATTCTTCCTCTCTCCGTTATTTTAGAAACATATACTGATGACGATGTCGTAAGTGCATCATGGTTGTGCGCACCAAGAAGGGGGAGGTTCAAGAGCTGAGAGGATCTTACGTGATTCGAAGGTCTCTCGAAGGTCTCTCGAAGGTCTCTCTCGAAGGTCTTTCAAAGGTCTTTCGAAGGTCTTTCGAGATAATGAGTTCTTGTCATTATTTCTTCTCACATTTTCCTGAGATCCATGCGTGCAAGCACCACCGTTTCTTTTTTTTGGTATTTGGAATTTTTGTTGTCGGAAAAGAAAAGTGGGATGGTCTGTAACAATCTCCGTAGCAGATACGTTTTTTTTGGACACCTCCGGGCGGACAAACCCGCACGACAAAAACGTTGAAACGTCGAAACGTTGGAACGAGAGAAAAAAGAAACGATGCGAGGTTAAATAAAAAACACAGAGGAAAGGACGCTCTTGTCACGAAGAACATTGCGCAGAGACTGAGGGCTCGAGGGCTCGAACCGAAATCCCAAAAAAGAAAAAAAAACGCTGTGTTTGTTTCTTTTTCTTGCGATTTCGAAAGAGAGACTTTAAACTGCAAAATTTCAATAACCGAAGAATAAGAAACTTAGAAACTTAGAAACACAGAATTTGGTAACTTTTTTCATGAAATAATATATACAATGAAGAGTAATATTTATATTTTTTTTTTTTTAATTGAAGACTGAGTATTTTAATTTGAAGTAGAGGAGTATGAACTAAGTAAGAGTTTTAATCATAGAGTCTCAAGAAACAAAAGACCCTTAAAATATAGTATTGATACAATTTTCCTTTCAGTTCTGTTGACCTACTAAGTATATACTATTTTTAATTTCTTCAATTGAATTTCAGTTGAATCTGTTTTTGGTGTTTTTGCATTTGTTTACATTCTATTTGAATTACTTTGTTATTGTTTTTGATAGGAATTGTAATATACAAAAAAAAATAATAACAAATTATTATCAGTGCAGCTTTATTCATTTCTTATTGAGGATAAGATACGTTCTTTTTTTATATCTGTTTTTTTTCTTTTAATACATAAGAACAGAATTTCAGGTTTGGCCTTTTGCTACCTTCACAAAAAATAATGCCATCAGTTACATTGGATGGGGTATTTCATCGTATCACGAAGAAGCAAATATTACATCATGAAAAATTGCTTCTGAAGGAGTTGGTAATGACATGTAAAACACAAAAATTAATTCAATTCCCAATTGATGAATTTCCTAATGGCATTCTAGTTCCTGATTATGTGGGGATTGAAACAAAAACATTGGATGATACCAAAACTGCATACAAGATGGTCAAAAAGGATTCATTTGGTGAAAATAAAATTAATGATAAAGGTAAACTAATGATGGGAAGAAAATATTTATTCGATGTATTCACTTTAAAAGAAGTAGATACTAATATGACTTATTTCGTCCTTATAAGCGATTTAATGAAAGCTCTTCAGATAGATACAGTGAATCTCACAACAATTCAGGAGTTTATCAATAAATACACCCAATTGTACCCAATTGTACCAAATGAATCACAATTACTATTCTTGAAAGAAAATTCATCAATACACACTAAAGATGTTGAAAATGAAAAATTATATTACCAATTTATAACGGCAAGATCAGCATTCGTACAATTTGGTGCAGCAGTGATATGTGAAGGTACTCGTTTACAAGATGATTATTGGGAGACTGTGGCGAGAGCATCGGCACTAACATCTCATCACAGAGTTTTTAAAGTATCCCCAAAAATACAAAAATTATTTAACATTTTACAACCTTCTATACTTGTCGACCAAGATACAAAAAATTCAGAAGAAACTAATAATTTAATCCAAGGAATTGAGAAAAAATATAATATAGAGAACTTAGAAGCCCCTTCTCAAACTATTTTGGAACAGCCTTCAGTTGAGATAAAAAATAAATACCTAGAAGACTTTAGTATAGGTAATGTGACTACAATTTCAGTGCCTGGTCAGAATATAACTGGATCTTTAGATCTAAGTGCACAATATAAAATCCCAAAATATCATAACAGATTTTCATTCGTCCAGGCTACTCAAAATAATCAAATGGATGTCCCTATTGGTCAAACTATAGATGGTGAAGCAAGTGCCTCAGAATCTGAACCGAATTCAACAGTACAATCGAGACCTTCGACACCTGTTCCAGCAAGTCAAGATACCAATCATAATAAACCAGTAAGCCGTATGTTAAGTAGCTTATTAGACAGTGGGGCATCCTTTGTCAATAAGTCACGTAAAAAATCAACAGAGAGTACACATCAATTTAAAGAGTCGAGAATTTTAGAACCAGACCTAATAATTAACGGTTGGAAGTTTGATTCGTTACCATTATTGCAAGAAAATAATTTAGAAATCAATTCACAATCTCATTCATTTAGAGGTTTGCCTTATTTTAAAAAAGAAAAATTAATTGATCGATTAAAAGATCTAACCCCGAATAACATAAAAGAATTAGAACACATGCATGATTCGATTGCTGTAAATACAGGTATTCAAACAGCAAGGAGAGTAAGAAAAACTAAATGGTTGAAATATTGGCAGTATAAAGCTGGTGTACCGATTGGTCTACATGAGAGCCAATACGATTACTTTAAGGAATCTTATTTGAAAGAAATATTGAAACCAGTGCTTGTTGTGACCGAATATGATGCTAGTTCTCATTCTGATAAAACACATACTACTATCCGAATTCCAAATGCTAACTTTTTGACAGCTGAAAATAATATAAAAGGCTTGGAACCGCCATACTCTTCACTCTACGATAATCCCAGTGACGCCAAGTAGTTGTAATTATACTTAAATAACTAATAGAATAATAGAATAATAGAATTATAAAGATGAATTTTTTTTTTTCCTATTTAACATATATGTATCTGTATTACTTGCAACAGTTCATAGTAAGTAAAGTTTGACGAATACATTAATTTACAATAGTTTTGTCTTGACAATTTCTTGTCTAATTTTGAAGGTATGATAAGCCATGATCAACATGATTACAATTAAAGGTAATAACCAAAGGGCCAATTTTCTTAAAATTTCGTCAATTTGAGGGCCAACATGTTGCTGGTTTCTTGATGTCTCCCTAATTTTTTCTTGTTCATTTATGACTTTTTCTAGCTTTTGATTCATTGATATGAAATCTTTGAAATTATCAGAATCTGTTAAATCATTATTGTTTTGACTCCCTGCTTTTTTAGAAATAACCAAATTAGATAGTTTATCGATATTTTCTGCTAATTCTTTTTGAATTTTTACTATTGCTAGCAACTTTTCTTCTAAGTTTGAAATATCATTTGCTAATATTTTACCTTCTACTTTGTCTAGTTTTCTATATAATTCATAGTTAGAAATTTTTTCAGATTCAGATTCTAATTTTGATGTTTCAACTAACTTTTCTTTACCAGACTGCTTATCAATAATTTTTGTCAAATATTTTGGTTGTGGCATGGCCTTTTTATTTGGTATCATTGAATCTGAAATCACACCATTATACAGCTTCATTTGTAAAATTTCGAACGATTCTGCATTGTCAACGTTTTCAGCAGTTACACCAAGTGAGTATGCACCCTGTGGAAGTTTAACCTTTCTAGTTTGAAAACACACTTTATTATCGATTTGTAATTTCAATAAATTGTTGTCATCTGCATTGTATGTTAGACGTAAAGACGATGGAACCGAGGAGTCTTGATAAGATAATAGACATGATGCGAAACTGGAGTCGTAAAGATTCTTTTCAGTCAAGTCAAATGACCCATCATTCAAGATTGCATTCATGGAACTTCCAATGGGACTGGAGTTGTCAACTAACAACTGAATACCTTCGAAGACAGATGGCCCGTTAAATAATTTCTTGTTGTTATCCTTTGATTTACCATCTTGGTTCTTGAACCAGAATGATAGGCCACCTTTCGATTTACCGAAAAACCCAACACTTCTAAACGTCCATTCCACAGTAAACGAGTTACTTAGACTGAAGTCTTTTTTCAACCACAGGGAACCCTTTGAATTGGATTCAGGGGTCAATACTATTCTACCTTCGGATAACTTTACGGACCCATCAGCAACCCAGTTGGAAGGGATACCGTCTACTTTCAGAAGGTCAGGCAATGAATATTCTGGAGATAACTTCAATTCATCTGTATTTCCAACAGGATGAGCGATGATATATTTGATGCACACAAAAAGTAACAGGATATTTAGCAGCATGATTAAGAAGTAGTTTTATTATTAAAGATGCCTTTCAACAATTGCCCAAAAAAAATACACAATAGCAGTACAGCAATTACGTTTTAAAATATAATTACCAGTATCTAGTTGAATCTTCGACAACAGTGATATAATTATAACAAACTAGATGCCTACTCAAGATAAACCAACCCATTATAGTTAAACTCGTAACTTCATAAATATAAAGTTACAGAAGTTTAAATATAGAACCAATTTTCAACATCGTCACACTATTAAGCTCTTAATATTTTTTTTTTTCTATTATTGGAATTCTAAACTTCGAATTCTTGATCGATTCGTAAATAAACCATGCCTCTTAACACTAAAACACGCGTACAAATGCCCATTTTCACTATACAAAAAAATAAATAATTCCTGCTGAAGAGACACCAAAAGACACATCGGATTGGAAATTGTTGATATAATAAAGGGTATCTCTGCAATGCAAAGCCACGAAAGATCGATGTTTTTAGTATATAAAGCATTACAAGATTTATTTGATTGTTTCGTTGATTTCTATTTGTTGTAAATGGTAACGAAACGTTAGGTTTGTGAAAAGTATCTGGGGTTTTCGCTAATATTCGCTAATTTTGGGCAACTATATATAAGTCGACGATAATAAGATTAATTTGGTAACATCCAACAGTACTTTTGTGTTTTATTTTGCTTTGTTTTGCTTTGCTTTGCTTTGATTGGAGTACCATTCACTACATAATATCAAAGTTTTTAACGGGGGGGCTCACAAGAAGATGCCAAGTTTTGCAGAGAGTTTCTGGTCACCGGACTTGACTTCAGGGCTTACGGTCCTTTTCGATAGATTGTACCATGGTTGCGATCAGTGTGATGAATTCACTCAACTTTTCGCATCCAGAATGCAATATGAAGTATATTATGGTAAACAGTTGTTTAGTGTTAAGAATGGTATAGGAAATATAAACAAGTTCCAAGATGATACGATCACCGTAGAGGCAAGTTTGCAGGAAATGTTAGAAGCAATGTCAAATGAAGGTAAAAATCATTTGAATATAGCGGCAAATCTAGAGGAACTCGTATTAAAACCATTCAGTAAATGGTGTGAAGATCATAGAGAACGTGTTAAATATTCAGAAGATGTTTTACAAAAAAACGCAAAAAACTTTCAAAAATCAAGAGCATATGTATCAAAACTAGAGAAAGAATACTTTAATAACTGCAGGAAATTCGAATCCTACAGAACAGCTAACTTTTCAGAAGACCAATTGGCCCATGCTTTAAAAAATTTAAAGTTACAACAAGTTTATGAAAAGAATATTGAAAAAGAGAAAGATTTCCAACATTTTGCGACAATCTCAGGAATCGATTTCGATTATAAAACCATGAGAGAATCGTTGAAATTATTTCTAACAGAACTGCCCAAAGAAGACTTTAAATTACCACTGATAAGTTACTCATTTACAAATACCAATAATGGTAGTGACATAACAAAGTTCATAACTAACAACTTCACATTAAAGGATCGAGACCATGCAGAAACATTTGGGCAACATCTAATTCAATTAGGATTTTTAAAATATTGCAATGGAGTAGGAAACGATTTTGTAAATTCCAAAAAATTTCAATATCAGTGGAAAAAAGATGCATACAAATTTGCAAAAGTACCATACCCTGACAGTTCTATAACTCTGGTATCGAATAATGAAGATACATTAGCCACATTAGTTTCACATCATTTTGAGGATTTAGTGGGGCAAACTACAGATGTGGAAATTTCAATAAGAGATAAACCAGTGTTGACAAATATTGAAAGTAATTTATATCAATTGGCAAAAAATGTTGAAATAAGTGATACAAAGTATTCTCAAGAAAGTTATAATATGGATAATCTTAGATGCTCTATTGAAGAGTTAATGGTGGACCATCTTACATTTATGGAAAAATGTGAATTAGATAGATTAAAGGCTATAAAAAAGGTTACATTTGATTTTTGCTCGGTTTTAGGAAACAAGATAACTTCAATGAAACTAAATATTGACAAACTATTGGAGTGCCATGAAACAATTGACCCAGCACAAGATTTATTACAACTTATATCAGACAATAAAACTGGCTATTTTCAACCACAAGTTATCACGTATAACAATTTTTATAACTTAGGTACAACACAGAATTTTGGTATCGCAATAGAAACAAGGAGTAGATTGGACAAAAGAGTAGTTCCACTTATAGTGTCGGCCATTTTATCATATATGGATAATATATATCCTGAATTAGAAAATGATAAAGTTAGAATGTCTATATGGGTTAGCCCGGTGAAGTTAAATTTAACGCATGGATTAAGGGCAATGCTTAATAGAAAACAATTTGACAGCGAGAATGAGATAATAGACTTATTGAAACAATCTAAATCAGAATTAAGCACGATTGCAAGCGTACTAAAAATATATTTACTGGAATTGCCAACTGCTTTGATCACTAATGATAGTTATGATGTTTTAAAAAAGTTATATTCGAATGATTTATCTCAGAGTGCTCCAGTAGTTCCTAATGATACGACTACGGTCGAGAGTAAAAACCAAAATGATGATTTATCCCAGAAAGAAATTAATATTGAAACAGAACATAATAGCAACGATATGGAAAGAATAAAGGTTCTTGCCAGAACATTGTCATCTCTCTCTAAACCACATATAGCCACTCTAGACGCCATCACTACTCATTTTCACAGATTAATTGAAATTTTTAAAATGGGTGACAACGGTATGGTAACTGCAAATGAATTTTCCA
This sequence comes from Tetrapisispora nanseiensis, assembly GCA_030568035.1. Classification (NCBI taxonomy): domain Eukaryota; kingdom Fungi; phylum Ascomycota; class Saccharomycetes; order Saccharomycetales; family Saccharomycetaceae; genus Tetrapisispora; species Tetrapisispora nanseiensis. The sequence goes on along the minus strand of JAJLTH010000033.1, from coordinate 111,595 downwards.
TTTCTATATCAAGAGAATTTGCAAACTGCATAATAGAACTCAAAATTTCAGATGGAAATGAACTGGGTTTTAAAATATTTCATGACTTTTTATCTTACAAACAAGAAATTTTCAGCATGTTAAAAGGTCATAACTCGAAGTCCAAAAAATAGTTAATTATTTATTATATAATGATTAAATATCCATATATTTAGTTATTTGCATTGATAAATGTCATATCTTGAGTAACCCGATCCCAGCATTGTTTGTGAATATTGTCTTGTAATCTTATAAACAACTTATAAATTATCTTTGAATAATCTTTTTGGTTTATATTTTTGTATTTCAGCAGATGATAATTGTCTTGTCTTCACAACTTTTCCATTTTTGTCTAAATAAGTCACAAGATCTTCTATTCCTTTATTATTCTGTATCAAATCGGTTCTCCTCCTCTGTAGATCTTCTTCTGTTAGAGTGCTTTCTAGTTCAAAAGGATTATGCAAGATGGTTTCTTTTATGTATTCAGATTCACTTTCTTCTGAAAGTTGACTATCGGGAATTTTTTCTTTATTCCATTCCTCTATTATACTTTCTGTTATTATTTGATTACTGGGCGTACCTGGTGTACATTTCTTCAACTTGTATTTATTATATTCCTCGTGTATATTAGAGTCCGATATATCTCTTTTTACATTCTCTTTCAAACTATTAACTTTCCTTATCTCAAACGATTCTACTTCGCTTGTATCTTCCAAATTGTTAATATCATCTAAGGATGGGAATAGAACTCTGTTGACATGTAAACTTTGAGAGTCATTATGTGATGGAGTTATTAAAGTTGTGCTATCTAGAATTTTGTGAGATGGAGTCTCTAGAAAGTTCACTTCGGAGCTATTTTTGGACTCTATTACCAGGTTTGGATTATAAATGTCTTCCTTCTTCTTTGTTGCCGTTAATGGTGTTATTGGCTGTAATTGTGCCCTCTCGAATTTTTTTGGTGTCTTTAATGTCTTCCTTTCATTCAGTTCCACAAAGTTTACATCGAATATATCAGCACTTAAATGGCTCGTGGAATTATTGTTCTCTGAGGAGTACCCAGAGATGTCTCTTTTCGGAGTTGTAGGTGTCATAATTCTTAAATGATGAATGTTTTTTAGCAAATTTAACTTTTCGTGTCCCCCCTTTGACAGTCAATTCTTAACAAAAGCAGCAAAATAACACTAGAGCAAAAAATAAAATGTATTAATCTTTTTCAGCAATGATCAAGGTTGGCACCTTCCTTTCAACAAAGACCCTTCTAATCTTTCAAACATGAATTATTAAAATCTAATTAATTTACCTTTTATGAATTTTTAAATATCTTAAATTTCGATAATTTTTAATTTTGTTAAAATTTAGTATTGAACCCGAACGGTTCTACGATGTTTTATTTGGCGGTTCCTGGAGATGGTTGGTCTAAAATTATATGAACTTCTAAAGCCCAAAGCCATTGACAAAAAGACAAAAATGAAAACAAAACTGAATGAGCAGAAGAAACTCTGTGCAATCTTGAATTGTTTTCTAGCTGGTTATTTGTTTAACCATTAATACTTACCTCAGAGGTGTTGTTTTTATGAATAAGTTGCTGATTTATATTTCCATAGTATTTACAACCAGTAAGCTGCGTAAGACACCATATCCAACGAAATAAACAGCTGTTATCTTCAAATCAATTTTTTTTTTTATCTACCTTGGTTCGATCAAAAATAGACTTCTAATAATTGCAATACGATAGAGAAAATTAGCTTAGAAAGGAAATTCTGCAGTGATAATTACAATTTCAGGATTAAGAAATGAATGCTATTTATAATCATGCTGTGAAACAAAAAAACCAATTGAGAGATGAGATAGTCAAGTTCGAAAAGGATTTATTAACTGCCCCAATTTCATTGCAAGGTTCGATTTCTGCCACTTTAGTTTCATTTGAAAAAAGTATCAATCAATATAGGGATCAAGTTGTTAAGTTTCAAAAAGAAAATGGTAAAAGCACAGATGAATCAATTATTGAATCAATTGCCAAAGGTGAAAATAGATTGGAATCATTGACTAACGAACATAAAGAGCTAGCAGCTAAATTTAAAGAATTAAAGCAAAAATATAACGAATCCAATGCACGTACTGAGCTTTTCGCAAACACATCGTCTAATGACAACCCATTTAATGATGCTTCCACCAAAATGAATAAAAGAAATGTTGGTGGTGGTTTCTCTAATGGTACTAATGACATGCCGATGCAAGAAAGTTCTCTTCCAATGTATGATGGTTTGTTAAAAGAACAAAATATTTTCCAAAAAGGTAACGCCCAACTAGATTTGATATTAGAGATGGGTCAACAATCCTTGGAAGATATAATGGAACAAAACGAAGTCTTAAAGAGAGTACAAGATAGAATGTCCAGCAGTTTAAGAACTTTGGGTGTTTCGGATGAAACAATTCAACAAATAAATAAGAGAGTATTTAAGGATAAATTAATATTCTGGATTGCACTTTTCTTAATGTTTTTGGGGATGTATTTAATACTAAAGTGGTTGAGATAAACGAACTTAGAAGCCTCTTATCATTAAAATAGTGATAATATATATAGAGAGTTCAGGGATAAGCCTATTACTTAAATAGATTGTAAACTAGAAAATAGATTTTTTTAATCGATAATATTAATTTATTTACAGTGTATATAGATTCAAGTCATTAATATTTCCAGTATATACAGCATGATTTCATTCCTGTTGCAATTTCTTGATTGCTATTTAAGTAAAGTTTTGTCTTCGAGAAATCATCGTAGGTCATTTGATCACCAGCTTTTAAAATATTTGGTATATTACGTGGCTTTAAAGATTTATATCTTTTACCATTAGCTAACTGGCCAAATGAATTATCACCCCAAGCAAATACCTCTTTATCATCGGTAATGCAGACAGCAAAGTCTCCTCCACATTTAATATCTGAAATAGTAACATCGTCATTGTTTATCAGTTTGATTGGTGTTGGTTGGTCTTGCGAATTTTTTACACTACCATTTCCTAATGATCCATTTTTACCGTTGCCAAATGCGAAGTATATTATTTTGTTAGTAGTTTGGTTGTTTCTTGAATAATCTTCTTTTAGCTGAGAGGTCATTTCAACAAATGAAGTGTTATCAGATGCAAATATTTTTTCGCAGCGAAATATTTCATCTTTAGTGAAATAGTATTGAAATTTACCAATTTGTTTAGGATAAGGAATGCAAAACTTTTCTGAAGAGATTGGTAATCCCAGTTGTCCAAATGTGTTATCTCCAAATGCAAATATCATGCCGTTTCTATCTTTGGCAATGGTATGATTCGAACCACATGCGATTTCATCAATTTCTCTTTTGAATAGCTTTTTATTTTTATCAAGGGCACTGTTCAATAATTCAATCTCGTATAAAACATTAGCTTCGGGAATGGGATCAGATTGTGTAAAATTAGGTAAGCCAAATTGACCATATGAAGATATTGTTTTAGTATCGTCCGTTGGATTTTTTAATCCTGTTGAACATGAATATGCTTTTTTTAAATTGGATAACAATACTAAATGATTGTCACCCGTATCGAAGTCTGTAATGTATCTTTCCCTTTTCCTATTAAAGACTTCTTTGGTTTCCAAAGTTAAATCATAATTTTCGTAAGTTTTCCAAGGTAATAATTTTGATCTCTTCCTTGTAATATGTTGATTTCTAAGAATATCATCTTTTACCGGAATAATTAAAATTCTTCCAGACTTAGTTAAACCATAAGCCACATTATTGGAATATTTAACTTTAACAAGATTTTGGTCAGTTAAAATTATCTCCTGGTTATTTAAATCCCATTTTATTAAATTACCATTATTATCAATTGCTAAGTTTGGCAACTCTTCATTTGAAGATAGACAAATATCTTTAAAAATCTTATTATCAAACATCGGCACCCTCGTAGGATATAGAAAGTCATCTGTTGATACTTTACCCCAGACATAAACACCAGGCACATCGAAACTGCTTTCATTTGGTGGTATTAGTGGGAGGATAGGGTTATTAGACTGCTTTTTTGGACTTATCTTTTTCTTATTTTCATTATTATTTGATTGTTCATTGTTTCTATACTTGAGATCAAATCTTAGTTTTTTATCTAAATACCATCTTTGGATAGATGCCCGTTTATTGTAGCATGTCAGCAACCCAATCAACCCAGCAACTATAGCAAACCCTTCGAAAATCGTTAAAAGTTTTGTCATTTTTTCCATTCTATCAGATTGATCTTTCCTTAATTCATCAGCAGATAGTTCTTGCCATTGAAAATTATGTTTGTTTCTCTTGGGTTTGTATTCATTCGATGTTATCCTTGGCGCAAATAATTCAGCTTCATCAAACTTTGGAGCAGTCCAATTCTGCTTGGAATCATTCTTATATAATTGAAGGCTGGTATGAAAATAATTGACTCTATTAACTGATGCCAATCGAACGCCAACTTTAATAAAATTATGTCTAACTGACAACATTTTGAATAACCTTTAAAATACTAAGGTTTCAGTTCTTCTAGACAGTATTAGTTCAGAGTGAAAACCCCTTTGAAATGTCAATAAAATCACAGAAGGTTTGTACTTATATGGTAACACATTATATCAAATATAATTCACTAACTTATCAACTCTATTATAAATTATCTTCTTAGCAATTTTATTTTAGAGAAAATTATTTTTATCTTCAAAATTTTATATTTCCAGCGTTACACATCACCTTTAATCTTTAAGGCTTAAAAATATGAGTATCATTTCTTAAACTAAGTGAAGTTTAAAGAAACAAGATTCAATGTAAGTTTATTGTGTTTTAAGATAATCGAATAATTACTATACGTTAAGTATGTTATATTATTGTAGATTATATTGATAAATTGGTGTATATATCTAATTCAGCTATTATTACCACACAGATGATGAATGCACAATTTAACTGGCTGTGGGCTAAACGTTTCACTATACCTAAGTCGCATAAAGTTATTAGGACAATACATTCAACTTCAGTAAGATTGAATGACTTTGATACCGTACATATTCGAAATACTAGCAAGTTTAGAGACCTATTGATGGAAAAAGGGAATTTTAGCTCCCAACAAGCAGCTACAATTGTAAATATTATGTCAGATGCAATGAAGGGTGGTGTAAATCATGTGTCACAAGATTTGGCTAAAAGGGAAAGGTTGACCCAGTTGACATATCAGCAAAGGGTTGATTTTGCTAAATTAAGAGATCAACTATTAACTTCAGACAGAAGTGAATTTCATAATATTCAAAATGAATACGAGAGCATACGAACAGATCTGGAGAAGCTAAGAAACAAAATGAAAGAAGAAATTACAAAGGCAAACGCCGGTTTCAAATTAGATTTATCCCTGGAGAAGGGTAGAGTAAGAGATGAGAGTAGTCATCATGACCTAAAAATAACAGAAATTGATACAAGAATTGATCAAGAAATAGTGAATATGAAAGTCCAAATAGATGCCGTGAAAACTCAAGTGCTTCAATGGTTATTTGGTGTTTGTACTGGTACATTCGCACTAATGCTTGCCTATGTAAGATTGATATCGTAAATAAATACATTATAGGTAATTAATTCTTACAAATTTTTTAATTATATGGATTGAAACTTTACGTATACACTTAATATAGCTAATTTATATGTGTATCTATATATGATTTGTGGATGTTGGGAAAATTCAGTCGTGACAGATTTGAAATAACTTATAAGTTGAAAATTTCAGTTAAAATCTTAACAGTGTCATCTGGGTTGGTGACAGAGTGACCGATAGTTCTTTCATCTTCGTAGATTTCGTAATCGTTACCACCCTTGAAGGTTTTGTCACCGAAGAAGTGAATTTCCTTGAAGTTGTCACCTTGGACGTGTTGTAGACAGTATGTCTTATCCCAACCAGTTGGGAAGACATCGAAAGAAATTTGGCCACCGATAGAGTAAGTTAAACCGTAGTCTGGGAATTCTTCCTTTAAGGCTTGAACGAATTTTTCTCTGATCTTGTGTTCTTTGTCAAACTTTTCATATTCATTTCTTTCTTCAGTAGAAGCGTTTCTACCGATTGGAGAAACGTTGATCATACCGTTTCTGAATTCAACGAAAGTACCTCTTCTCTTTGGTAATTCAATGTTAGCTAAGTATTTTAAGATGAAGACAACCAATTTGTTGTATTTTTCTTCACCGAGCCAGTTGATGAAGGATTGAGAAGCTAGTTCCTTACCTAATCTGTAAGCAGTTAAACCGTTTTCACTGAAAGAGTAGTCGAAATCATCTAAAACAGAAGCACCTAATTGTTCAACTTGTTTGGATAAATCAGAACCACCGACAAAACCAATGACAACCTTCTTTCTTAATTTATCTAAGGTTTCCTTAACTTTTGGGGTGATGAATAATCTAGCTGGGGTTAAAGTACCGTCAACGTCAAATAAGACTAAAGTTTCTGGGTTTTCTTTGTATTCGAATTCAGCAGCAACCATTTTTAATTCTCGAGTGTTATAAATCTAGAAGATTGTCAGTAATGTGTACTAAAATTTGATTAGTTCACAGTCAGAGATCTGAGTCTAAATTATGAATAGAATAACTAAAAGAAAATAAAACAAGAGTGTAAGTAATGTTTAAAAAGTACCAGCGACTAAACCAAAATACGAAAAGAATGAAATTAAACATATATATTTATATTCAATATATATATATATATATATATATCTGAGATGGTGTCGAAACAGTGAAGGTTACAATCTATGAAATGAAAAGTTTCAAAGTTTCAAAGTTTCGCAATAGTGAAGAGCATCGAAATGTAAGTGAAAAATTAAAAACACGTTAAAAAAAAAAACGAAACTTGACGAGACTTTAGCGATGCTTGTTGTACAATATTTCAACTAAATATTTTCGAGTATTGAATATATAGATATGCTATTTACAAGCTACCAGTTCTGAACGTAATCTTCCTGAGATTAATGAGTAGTAGCATTCACGAAGTTCAAAAATTTTTGGTAGTTAATTACACGTCAGCAGAAGATTTTACAGTAAAGTAAAAGATATTTTACCGAAAAAAGTAATAATATTTCGAGAGTGGATAATACCTGAGTGTACCATATTCTCAGTGATCAGGCCAGACCTTGGTTGTTAAATGTTCCGTTAACATTGAAAATTTGGCATTTGACATTTTGAAATATGAAAGATTCAAATTGGAAGTAACAAATATGCAAAGAGCTACCTAGGTTGTCTCTCGGTCAACAGTGAGAGCAGTGATTGTTCTTCAAGTGTGTATACTTTGTAGTAAAAACTTGTCCTTCGGGAGAAAAAAATGTATTCTATTTTATTTTTAGGAGAAAAAACTCACTTGGTGAAAATTTTTAATTTCGAGTGGGCAGTGACATGATCGTATCAACCAAAATAGCTATGTCGTCGATTCAATTAGCTTTACTTAGCTATCGTGTACGATCAGTGTAGTTATTTGGAAAACTTAAACTACCTCCACAACAACTTCTTGGTGAGTAAAAATATTGTAATGCAAGTATATATCTCTGTTCAGAAGAATATAATTTGGAGAAGTGTGCATAATAGCATTCAAGGAATGCTCTTAACATGGGAGAGGGGAGGTGGTTTAACTATAGATCGAACTATTAATTTAAATTTAAAAATATTTATTGAATAATAAATATATAGATAGTGAGAATATATATATTTAAAATACTATACTAAAATTGAGATAAGGTTAATATATCAGAAATGTTAATAAATTTAAGCTTGGTTAGCGAAGTAGGCTGGGAATTCTCTCATGTTAGCTTCTAATGGACCCTTTCTGGATAAGAACTTAACGAAAGCACCGTCATCCTTAACTTCACCGGCATCTCTTCTCTTGACGTATTCAGCTCTGTCTAAAGAGGTGAAACCCCATTTCTTGGAGATAATGATCTTTTGTTGACCTGGGAACTTGTATCTGGCTCTTCTTAAACCTTCGATAACGACATCCTTGTTGTTGTCCTTGGTTCTGACAGAGAAGATAATTTGACCAATGTCAACTCTGGCAGCTAAACCGTGTGGCTTACCCCAAGCACCTCTCATACCTTGTTGCAATCTATCGGCACCTGCACAAGACAACATCTTGTTGATTCTTAAAACGTGGAATGGGTGGACTCTGACTCTTAAGTGGAAAGCATCTCTACCAGAGATCTTGGTCATGTACTTGTTAGCACAAATACGGGCAGCTTCTAAAGCTTCAGAAGATAATTGTTCTAATTCGTTAGAGACTAAGTGGACACATAATGGGAATTCGTCGACAGTGGCCTTCTTTTTACCTAAATCGTAGATTCTGATCTTAGAGTCTGGGACAGCTCTGTTGTATCTAGACTTTGGGTAAGGCTTGTTCTTTTGGTATCTGTAACATCTAGCTGGTCTTCTAGCCATTTTGAAAGTGTTATAGTTGGTTGGTTGTTTTCTATGAAAATAAAACGCTTGAAATAATATATATTAAATTAGCCTGTTAAATAAAACAAATGTACGTATTAATAATAGAAACAGAATACAAATTATCATTGAAATGATTATAATTCTGATCATCCTTATATATAAAATAATAATTAAATTGTGTAATGAATATAAATTTCAATGATTACTAATTGAAAAAAAATAATTGCCCACTCATCGCTTGTATTACAAATTGAGACGAATTTCTCACCAAAAGAGAAGAATCCACCTCGTCGGTCGTCGGTGGATTCTTTTCAAGAGAAATTGTGCGAAAATTCGGTAATTTTTTTTGTGAAATCCACAAAAAAAATAGTGAGTGGTCACGTGACGGTATGTACCATTTTTATGGCAGTTTGTGGATGTCTGGGTGTACCGGCAGCAGTCCTCCTTGGACTGATTTTTGGACCCCCCGGCGATGGAAAATTTTTTTAATAATAGAATAACTGAGATGAGATGAGATGAGATGAGATAAGCTTTACCATCGTTGGTGACTGCCAGTTGTGACGGAGTGGTAAACTCATTGCTTAGTGTTATGTGAGTTATAAAATATTTGGACCTTCGCTGTGATAGATATCCATAGTTTGAGGAAACGTTCCTTTTGAAAGTTCAATCTTTGAATTTCTGCTAAGAAAGAATCAGATAATAACGACAAATAAATATAATAAAAAATATAGCAATAATACCATGGGTAGATATTCTGTGAAAAGGTACAAGACTAAGAGAAGAACAAAGGATCTGGACCTGATATACGATGAACTGGCTTCGAAGGATAAGATACAGAGTCTGTTGAATCAACCATTAGACGAAACAAAACCGGGCCTGGGACAACACTACTGTATTCATTGTGCCAAATACATGGAAACTGCAATTGCTTTGAAAACACATTTAAAGACTAAAGTCCACAAGAGAAGAGTTAAAGAGTTGAAAGAAGTCCCATATACACAAGAGACCGCAAATGCAGCTGCGGGTGTTAATTTGAATAAGTTCTTGAATAGGGTTGAGGATATTAAAAATAAAGTTGGTGTTGAAAAAAATGAAAATGAAGTATTATTAAAAGATCATTTAAAGGAACAATTAGCAAACATCAAATCAACAGAACCTACTTTACCTTGGGCTAATCAAGATCAACCTCAAGAAGAAATAGTAGGCAGCAACACCCAGGATGAGATTAATATGGCTTAAACTTACATAACCATATCAGGTTGCGATTTTCTCAATATCAAGTTTGTAACTGGCAAAAATTAAAAGTGAAAGAATACATAATAATTAGAAAATAACAGTGTTATAACATAAAAAAAATCAATTTTTAAATCATGCATACATCCTCCATAAATAAAATACTCAAATTTTGCACATTTTAACAATATCTTATTAATATCAATATATAGCTGTATATGACATCGGCATTGTATACTACAATAATAATAGTTATCTTATTTTTTTTTCTCGAAGTGCTCACTTTGTCTGTCCAAAGTCGTAATGACCAGTAGCTTCTGCATGCCTGGCCACGTCTCTTTCACCAATTAAGATCTTTTGGCATGTATTACATTTAATTCTATCTTTGTGGGTGTTAAAGGAATACCCTGTATCCTTGAGTTGCTTCGCGATTGATAATGCACCAGAAAGGATTATATTGCTTTCTAATTCTTCTTTTTTATCAAATACTGTCCTTGAATTGCTTTGTAATTCAATGGAATCATAGTGCACACCATTAAATATGATCATAATAAAGTTATCGAATTTATCTTCGTTAAATTTACTTATATCCACTTCATCTATATCAATAACATAAATTGCAACTTGCAATTTCTCAGATAAGATAGAAATCTCAATTCCTCCACCCCATGAGTCTTTTTTAAGAATCCAATTTGCATAATCCTTGTTACTCTTTTCTAATATGGCAGTATTATAAAAATCTGGTTTCTTTAAAATCTCGTCTGCAACAATTCTTCGTAGTTCAGAAGCCAAAGTGATTTCTTTATACATACAATATGAGATAGAATGGAAAAGACATGAATTATCATCTGGGACCACATGTGTTTGTAAAATTTGTTCAATTTGACCTGGTATTTCAAGGTAAATTTGGTTCTCTTTCAAGATCTGAGAGGTTACCGCTGGCATGGCAGATTTATCAACAACTACACCATCGTTTTCAAATGTTACGCTTATTTTTTCACCAGAACCTATATTTAGATCATCCAATTTCTTTAGTAATTGATTATCGTCTAACTCGATCTTAATAGGAGGATATCCAAATCTAATGGAAACTATCTTTCCATCACTTGCCACCGAATCAACCAAATCTTGCAAATTAGCATCGTTATCTAATGTAATGATCTTGTTAAAAGACTTCTCACCGGTAATCTTTAACCTCATATTAGCTACGATTAGGTTTTTATTTTAATTTCTAGTTTATTAGGGTGTATGAATAGCATATAAAATGATATACTCTAATAATAATGGTTCAAAATCATCATAGTTTTATATAATGGACCTTTAAATTTTAATAATGAAAGATCCCTAATGTGGCGAGGCGAAAGCACATTATCGTAACGTAACGCCCAGACACTGACAATATCATTACCTACTCAACAGTTACAGGAGAGTATTCATAGCATTGCACAGCAGGTGATGGTTCAATAATGTATACAACAATGTTAAACAATTTTAGTTCGGTTGGTTATTTTTAATATATATACAACATTATTTATATATTTTAAACTATTTATGATTCTGCTCTATAAAAGTCAATCAGTAGAGTCATTAATTCTACTGATTCGTTAAGTTTGTCGATTGTTCTTCTCATTTGATTATATTGATATATTTGAACTACCAAAAGAACAGTTATGCAACATAGGAAACCCACATTTAAAACCTTAATGTTGGTGTCTTTCTTTTCATCAATACGTTTCTTACTGTTCTCATTTTTCTTTATGTTTGGTATGCCTTCATCCTCAGTGGCATTTCTTGAATTCAGAGTTTCATCTTTAACAATAGATTCTATAATGCTAGAAATTTCATTGTTAATTGGTGACTCCAGTTTATTAACATTTGAACTTGTGACAATAGTATTTTTATTAACGTATTCCTGAATGAATGGCATCATTTCTTTGTTGACGGATATTTGACCACTCTTACAACTAGAGTCTATCATTCCTTTAATCCAACTACTTCCAACCCAATCAATCCAATAAGATGTCGTCAAAAGGCATTTATTATCCTCTGACCAACAAAACTGATACCTAGTTTTAGTCAAAAAACTGCTACCACTAGGAACGTCAGGAGTTCTCGTGGTGTTCAATACATCAATATACGTTTCGTAATTAAGATTTAAAATAGTATCGCGTGTATAACAAGTCGTTGATTTCGGTCCAATTGGGTAGTTAAGTGCTTTCCTGTACTTGTATTCACGATATATATGACCTTCATCATCAATATTGTCATCATACAGATCAAACCCTGAGAAATCTGAATTATCCTGAGTCACACCAAATTTAAGCCAAAAATCATAGTTCTTATCCGAAAACATTAATTCAAAGACTAAACCTGGAGGTGAGTCTATGACTGTTTCAGATAATATATATTCTTGTTTATGTAAGTTCTTCGAAGGTAACTTAGTCGCATTATGAAATACCGGGCCGTTATATTCATATTTAGAATCAGGCTTCAAAACATAGCCATTTTGTTTATTATTTGAATCATTGTTAAAGTTAACTCTTTCTCTTAAATTTAACATTAAATTATTATCATTAACTTCGATATTCGAATTTTCATCACTTGAAAAATTTAGTTCATTAGTAGAATAATCATCAACAGATCGTATGGCATTTTGGATTAGTTCATCGTTATTCTCCGAAATTACTCTTTTATTTCCACCATCATCCCTGGAGCCAGGTCTACTATTATGAGTTAATAATAATGTTGGAGATAAAGTTTGATTATGATGTCCCGTATTAATTAAATCTCTATGAACTTCTCTGTGGTTTAAATAGGATTCATTCAGTAATGAATTAATAACTTTAATACCGGTACTTGATCTACTTCTTTTGCCGTATGTTATTAACAGGTTACCATTAATTGTCTGTATTGTAATAGTTGTTCTGTTATGTAAGTCGATATCCAGAATATCATCAAAAGATAATGTGAAATTAATGTTTAACCCAGTTGATGATTTAGAAGCAAAGCATAAGTGATTTACAGAGATATAAAGATCGCCATAATAAGTAACATTTTTGTTCCCTAGAATATCCAATATGATTTTAATATTTTCAAATGTGTCGATTAACCTTTCAGCTTTATCTATTGCTCTAAATAATTCATGAAATAAATTATCCCTAGATAATGAAGCAAAGTGGTAGTTATTTGAAAATATGTCTGAAGAGTATTTATCATCTTTATCGTTTGTAGTATTTCCAAATGTTATACTGTTCATCACAGTGTCTAAGAAGGATTGACTATTGCTACTTTCTGTTTTATCATCGTAATCCAGTTGTTTTTTTTTATATTTCGATTTCTTCTTTTCATTATTAATTGAATTATTTGAAGTTTCATCTACTATATCATTGACTAATTTTAATACTTCATTCTCATCTGAATATGTATTATTATTCTCAGACAGTGAAGTAATCTCTGAGACTTGAGCGTCTGCAGGAGTAGATTTCATGGAGAACGGTACAGATCCCATATTAATTAATGATTTTTTTGTAGTGAGAGCATGTTTAGAATGTTTACTCTTCAATATACTCATATTTTCAGTCATGTGCAGATCTTCTACATCACTAATATTTCCAGACTTCTCACTGTTACTCTCTTCATAACTAGACCTTGTTGAGATTCTAATTATAGTTTCCGATGATGTGTTTATGTTTGCCATGCTGCTCGAATTTTTCCTCACTAGATCATCTTTGTCTACTGAACCAGTTTTATTCCATAGTACTCCAGACATGATGGTCACAAAAATGTAAATTATGTGACGTTCCAATAGCTATCGATCTAAAATTTTTCTAGAAGAAAAAAAAAAAAACCACAAATTACCTTACTCTTGTTGATGGAAGCTCCACAAAAAATTATGCATCGACCTCTTTTAATCTTGGAGTTAAACTTCACAACCAAAAATAATTGAAACTCCTTTAATAATTGATTTAAAAATAATTAACCTTAAAATTCAATTAATACCTCTTAAACGAGAATTGCCCAAAAAAGTGTGTGAGTACATCTAATGTCTCAATATGGAAAGTCATGCGAGAAAAGCATTTAACGAACAAGACACTTTAGGATGGAGGCATTAAAACATATGTGAGCATACGTATGTGCATCTATTTTTCATTTTTATATATATTAATATTTATTCGTTTACTTTGGTTTCATAGATTTAAAGATTTCTCGACACAGAATCTCTTTTATTTGCTTAAATTCAATACTGATTTCGATGGTATATATAGAAGAAAAGTGGAGATATCTCTGAATAGAGATAATCCTGCAAAAAGTATGGTCGAATTAATCCAATCATCATATTATTGACATATTAATAATACTCATGATCAATCGCATTGCAACACTATCTAATCATTGAATCACAGGCTCGTCTCTTCTCTTCTCATCTCTTCTCTTGTCTTCTCAATAATTATATATTACATGGGGCTTTCTGTTTCTTGCTATATCTTAAATGTCGATATTTTCACCTTCTCTTCAAAAATGATACGTTCACCGAATTCTCCGCAATAATGAAAAAAGGTCTCTCAAAAGATTTTTATAAAAGATTGCTTATAATTGTTACTCTATGATATAATGTACTGGTTAGACGTAAAGTCTAGATTCTAAAAGCAGTTATACGTGACTAACACTTGAGGGTTTCTTATAAGTATATTTAAAGTGGGGTTTTGAAGTAGCATAAAATTTTCTTTGCTCCTTACAAAAAGAAAGTATTCCAATTTTCTAATAGTTTTCTGAATATGTTACTCCTTCCAAGATTTGTCCCGATCCACCGTACACCAAACTGGCTGAAAGGTGTTCCATCAGTTTTATTGAATGTCAATAAATCTTTCCACGCCTCGGCATTGAGGAAAGGCCCAGAGGTCGATGAGGACTCCAAGATGCTCTCTCTTATCCAATCAGATTTGACGGATGCTGATAAAGTTGCATTGAAAAGATTGAGAAATATTGGTATTTCTGCACATATCGATTCAGGTAAAACTACATTCACTGAACGTGTTCTTTACTATACTGGTAGAATTAAAGCCATCCACGAGGTACGTGGTAGAGATAATGTAGGTGCTAAAATGGATTTTATGGATTTAGAGAGAGAGAAAGGTATCACTATTCAAAGTGCTGCTACATACTGTTCATGGGATAAAGATGGTAAAAATTATCATTACAACTTGATTGATACACCAGGCCATATCGATTTCACAATTGAAGTTGAAAGAGCTTTGAGAGTTCTTGACGGTGCTGTCATGATCTTATGTGCCGTTTCTGGTGTTCAATCACAAACTGTCACTGTTGATAGACAGATGAGGAGATACAATGTTCCAAGAATTACTTTTATTAATAAGATGGACCGTATGGGCGCTAATCCATGGAAAGCTATCGATCAAATCAATTCCAAGTTGAAAATTTCAGCAGCTGCTATTCAAGTACCAATTGGTTCCGAATCCAACTTGTCAGGTGTAGTTGATATTATCGGAAGAGAAGCATTGTATAATAAAGGTAGCCAGGGTGAAACAATTGAAAAGGCCGCTATACCAGACGAATTAAAAGAATTAGTTGAAGAAAAAAGAGCATTGTTAATTGAAACTTTGGCTGATGTCGATGATGAAATTGCAGAAATGTTTATTGATGAAAAAGAGCCAACAGTTCAACAAATTAAAGATGCTATCAGAAGAGCAACAATTGCTAGAAAGTTTACCCCAGTTCTAATGGGTACAGCTTTAGGAAATACCGGTATTCAACCAATGTTAAATGCAATTGTTGACTACTTACCAGACCCATCTGAAGTCGTAAATACAGCTTTAGACATTTCAAAAAATGAATTAAAGGTCCCATTAATACCATCACTATCTAAACCTTTTGTTGGATTAGCCTTTAAACTAGAAGAAGGTAAGTATGGTCAATTAACATATATTCGTGTCTACCAAGGTAAATTGAAGAAAGGTAGTTATATCTCAAATGTGAAAAATGGTAAGAAGATTAAAGTCGCTAGATTAGTTAGAATGCACTCTGATGAAATGGAAGATGTTGATGAGGTTGGCCCAGGTGAAATTTGTGCAACTTTTGGTATCGACTGTTCATCTGGTGACACTTTTACTGATGGTAGTTTGCAATACTCTATGACATCCATGTATGTTCCTGATGCAGTTGTGTCACTTTCAATTAAACCAAAGACAAAGGATTCTGGTAATTTCTCGAAAGCTTTTAACCGTTTCCAAAAAGAAGATCCGACTTTCAGAGTAAAGTTTGATCCAGAATCTAAAGAAACTATTATTTCAGGTATGGGTGAATTGCATCTTGAAATTTATGTTGAAAGAATGAAGAGAGAATATAATGTTGAATGTGAAACCGGTAAGCCACAAGTTTCTTACAGAGAATCGATTACTTTGCCTGTTGATTTTGATCACATTCACAAAAAACAATCTGGTGGTGCTGGTCAATATGGTAGAGTTATTGGTACATTATCAAATATTGAAGGTGAAGCTAAAGAAAATACTTTTGAAACTGCCATCGTTGGTGGTAAAATTCCAGAAAAATATTTAGCAGCTTGTGGAAAAGGTTTTGAAGAAGCTTGTGAGAAAGGTCCATTGACTGGACATAAAGTTATTGGTGTTAAAATGTTGATCAATGATGGTGCTATCCACGCAGTTGATTCGAACGAACTGTCATTTAAGACTGCCACAATGGGTGCTTATCGTGATGCTTTCTTAAAAGCTAACCCAGTTATTTTAGAACCAATTATGACAGTATCTGTTACTTCACCAAATGAATTCCAAGGTAACATTATCAGTTTATTGAATAAATTACAAGCAGTTATACAAGATACCGAAAATGGACATGATGAGTTTACTATTAAGGCAGAATGCCCATTAAGCACATTGTTTGGTTTTGCAACTTCTTTAAGAGCATCTACCCAAGGCAAAGGTGAATTTTCTTTGGAATTTAGCCATTACTCACCAACCCCGGCTCATATTCAAAAACAATTAATTGCTGAATATTCTAAAAAACAAAAGCAATGATTTCAATTAATTGTAGATAATCAGCAGTGTATAAATTTATTAATTCCTGTAAATATAAAATATATATAGTTTATCCGATTTAACAGAAGATGAATTTTAAAGGTATTTGTACATTGATTTAACTAAAATTAAGTTCTATATTCTATTGGAAGTTGCAAACTACTCAGAAGATTTTGCCTTTCTAGCCTTTCTCTTTTTCTTCTTTGGTTTTTCAGTAGCACCTTGGTTGTCATTATTCGATTTTGTTTTTTCATTTTGTTTCTCTTCAACAGGTAGTGTAAAAGTAGAATTACCTTCTGTTTCACCAAATATTAAAGGACCTACCCAAGGCTGTATATTCCATTGCAGTTTAAATGTCAATTCTCTTCCTGCAAATTTATCCTCTAAGTCCCAAACTGTGTATTTTGATTTTTCAGCTTTCAAATCTAAAAAGGCATGTTCTTTGTCTAATATAATTTTATCCCAGAAAGTTACAGTATTTTTGGTGTTCTTTTTGTCACCATCATACTCTGCTACTAGATAAGCAAAAATTTGTTTTGTGTTCCAATTGAAAAATGGAGTAAAGTCGGCAGAAAGGTCGAAGGTTACTTTTGCATTTTGCTTTGGTTTACCATTAGTTGATCCAAAAAATCTGCTTGATCTTACATTTATATTTGAATTTAAGGTGTTGATTTCTGAAGGTGTTTCAAAAATATTATTCTGAAATAAATTGAACCATGAAGTTGCCACTATAAATACTAAAATGAAGGAACCGTATGTTAATGCTTGGTTTGTGACGTTTTGGAAACGTTGAGAAAGTGAGAACATTTTGCACACTTCGAAGAGGAGTAGAACGGTTGTCAAGTTTAGATGCTCTTTTGCATTCCCAATCTGATAGATAACAACCAATTAAGATCCACATAGGTATGGCAACATTGGGTATGGTGTGATTTAAAAATATGGGTTAGTTCTCATTGAACTGCAGTCTACATCATCATGGTTAGGTCTCTCAAAGATCTTATTAGTTCCCATTAGAATATATTTTCAACTTTGCAGTAGCCTTTAAAAGTTGGTGTATTATCATTATATACGTAAATTGCACAAGTGCTGATCGAATAAAGAGAAGTCACAAATAGCAGTCTAGTGCTCAATCGACGGATCTATTCAATTACCAGTATATACATACATGCGTGTGTGATTGTAAATAACATTACTTTAACAGATTGAATAGCTCAATTTATCAGCAAACCTTGCTTCTCACTATTCCAAAAATTTAATGTCTCAAATTATTAAGTAAAAGAACGACTGGAATTTCTACTTACGTTACTGTCCAGAATCCAATTAGGCTATCCAGTTTTAACATAACCTGTAATTGTATTCATTCATTGTAATTGATAATTTACTTTTTGTATAATTAATATTCTAATTTGATTCTATACCAATACATCAAGAAATCTACAAAAAAAAAATAGAATGTCATTGAGTGAGTTTTCTCACTAAAAATAATTTAATATATTATTTTATATTTTAGTCATAAGAGCACTATTGTTTATTCTAATCAGATTTAATTAGTTGAAACAAATTCATTCATAAAAGTAAACATTTTTTAAAATTAGGTATTGAAGTTTTATATTTGTACTAATTTTTTGTACATTTCTTCTTTGCAAAATATTCAAATCTATAACTAAATACTAAAAAATCTATTATTTTTATTTTATTTTATTTTAAAATATAAAGACACATACTATATATAGTTTATATTATTTTAATTATTTGTTTTTAAGGTAACTAAGACGGGAAAATATAAAAGTATTAAAAATTAAAACTTCTAACTCGAGTCAACATTACTATGTCAAAGAAAAAGTGTAATCAGTCAGCAATTTACAAAATATAATTGTAAACAACATAACCATACATTTTTCAACCAAACAGAAGCTGTAATTGATACTATTAAATATTTTATGCTTAGAAACACTTGTGGTGAACAATGGATGGACCACTTTCGTCGTATTCTTGCTTGGAGATCCACATTTGTTGGAAAGTAGTTAAGGAAGCTAAGATAGAACCACCAATCCAGACAGAGTACTTTCTTTCTGGTGGAGCAATGATCTTTACCTTCATAGAAGATGGAGCCAAAGCGGTAATTTCCTTTTGCATTCTTTCAGCAATACCTGGGAACATAGTGGTACCACCGGACATGACAATGTTACCGTATAATTCCTTTCTGACATCAATGTCACACTTCATGATGGAGTTATAGGTAGTTTGGTCAATACCAGCAGATTCCAAACTTAAGACAGATGGGTGGAATAAAGCTTCTGGAGCTCTGAATCTTTCGTTACCGATGGTGATAACTTGACCATCTGGTAATTCGTAAGATTTTTCGATAGAAGAAGATTGAGCAGCAGTTTGCATTTCTTGTTCGAAGTCTAAAGCGACGTAACATAATTTTTCCTTGATGTCACGGACGATTTCTCTTTCAGCAGTGGTGGAGAAAGAGTAACCACGTTCGGATAAGATCTTCATTAAGTAGTCAGTTAAATCTCTACCGGCTAAATCAATTCTTAAGATAGCGTGAGGTAAGGAGAAACCGGCGTAAATTGGGACAACGTGGGTAACACCGTCACCAGAATCTAAAACAATACCGGTGGTTCTACCAGAGGAGTATAAGGATAAGACGGCTTGGATAGAAACGTAGAAAGCTGGAACGTTGAAAGTTTCGAACATGATTTGAGTCATCTTTTCTCTGTTAGACTTTGGGTTCATTGGGGCTTCAGTTAATAAGACTGGGTGTTCTTCTGGGGCAACTCTTAATTCGTTGTAGAAGGTGTGATGCCAGATCTTTTCCATATCATCCCAGTTGGTGACGATACCGTGTTCAATTGGGTAACGTAGAGTTAAGATACCTCTCTTGGATTGAGCTTCATCACCGACGTAAGAGTCCTTTTGACCCATACCGACCATAATACCTTGGTGTCTTGGTCTACCGACGATAGATGGGAAGACGGCTCTTGGAGCGTCATCACCGGCGAAACCGGCTTTACACATACCGGAACCGTTATCAATAACTAAAGCAGCAACTTCTGCACATAAAGACAATGAAGTATTAGAAAAATATTCGAGCAAAGACCTTTTTAGATAATAAGTTCCCGGTGTCGATAAGTAATTTTTCAAATATCAAATAGTTTGTTAGTAAATTAGGTTCACGAGTTAAACAAAAGAAGAAAGCATCACAACGCAAAAAGCCAAAATAACAGGACAGTAAGACAATAAGAATCGAGACCACCCCCCTCCACTGGCAGGAATGGATAAAAGATTTGATGATGAACGGGATCCAACATTTAAGTGACATCTTCATTCATGATCATGTGATTGTTCTGCATCTCACGATATGACTAGGCTGCAGAATACCCAACCCACCGTACAGAGGGATCAGACACCCACGCGCGCACACACATTTTAGAAAAAAACATCACTTGCCACGATAGCCCCTATTTTTTTGTACTGTTCTCCGCACCCTATACTGTTGTAATAAAAAAAAATTATCATCTCTCAGAATACAACGCAGAAATACATTGACACACAAAAATACGTCACAGAAACTACCGCACAGACATCACGTGGACCCGTCTTCAACCTTCGAGTTTTTCTTTTCTTTTTCCTCTTGCTCCACTGAGAAACGCCGCGAGAAACGACAAGCAGCCTTGAAAATTTCCGAACGAAAAACCCAAATGGAAACAAAAGAGAAGAAAAACGGGCAGCCACAATTCTCCATCTCTCGTTCCCAGCTTCCGCTCCGGCTTCAGCTTAGGGCGCGTTTTCGCTCTCGAAAGGCCAAGGTGGAAAGAAAACGGCTTTTCTCCCGCCACCCACCAAAACTTTTAAAAAATAAAAGAATCTATAGGTGAAAAAAAAAAAGACAGAGAGAAAAGTTGATTGAAACGATCAGTTTTCGAGATATTTTGATGGTCGATACAGATCAATTGAAAAGCACAGTTTGGTGTCTTGAGTATATGATTGTGATCTTTGCGAAATGACGGTATCTTGAGTGAGTCTAGTCTTCCGATTGCGAGGCCTGTATGCCGATCAATTGGTGTTCTTGGGGGGGGAGGGGGAAGGCTCCATCCGTTGGGGAATCTGGGGCCGGAAAGGGATGGGGGGGGAGAAGTGATCTAGTCGACGCCAGATGTAACAAAAATTGTGATATATAATCAACTTAGACATGCTTCTGGATATGATCCAAGAGTCATTGTTGATCAATTCATGTCGAAGAACGCAAACACATCAAAACCATCCCCCTTTCGATTCCTTAATTACTCTTAAAAGTTTCAGCATTTTAATTTTATTGTTCTTCCAAAAACCCAATGGGAAAGCAGAAGGTCTTGGTTTGCTTGTATTTTGTAAATGTTTGATTAAGAATTAAACTAGAAACGTAACTTTCTTGTTATGATGCAAAAAAAAAAATAATAATTAGATAAAAATATAAGTGTACATACCAGAATCCATTGTTAATTATGTTTTGTATTATTTTATTTGTTGTTGGGGGGTCTTTTCAGAATATAAGATAGTGCAATTAAAATAATGAATATTAAGAATAAATCAAATCATAAAATACTTTATATATATATATATATATATAATTACAACATAAATCATTTTCAAAGTGTAAAAAAAAGAGAGTAAATGAATTATAAAAAAGTGTATTATAATATTTACAAAGCTAAAGAATAATAAAATTTCTTCTTATAATCCAAAAAAAAAAAAGAACAAAACAAAACAAAGATATAAATATATTTTTCATTTAAAAATGAAAATTGGCAATTTTGCCAATAATAATTTCCAAGAGACTAACTAAGACAACACGTAGTATCACAAACACCTTCAAACACACAACACACGCACATATAAATATTGTAATAACTTAAATGAAGTAAGAGTGAAATTATCTTTGATAGTATGTATGAGAGCGTATGAGAGAGTATGAGAGTTGTATGGTTTTACATGATGTAGTACTAGCCTCATTGACCTGTAAGAACTTTCAATATAAGTAAAATATCAATTCACAAGAGTAAGAGAGAGTAAGAGAGAAATAGAGAGGTGCTAGAATATTGAAAAATTTCAAAAGGTTCTTCAATAATTTTTCAACCAACGAAAAAATAAACAACCAAAAGAGACAAGTTAATAAATAAAAGTTTCATAGAAAATTTTTAATAATTATCGTTTCTCTACTAATGTGTATGTAATGTTCTAAGTGAGTATTGAAGTTGTTTTTTTTTTTTCAAATCCATAAGATGAAACTCTGAAATTTTTAAATATTGATAAATAGGAGATGGTGAATAGGGGGAAGCTTATTGACAATTAACCACTTTCTGACTTCCCATAAGAAGAATATCATATTCTGATTGTTGAGTTCTCTACTGTTGTTTTCTTTTCTTGGTCTGAGCAATACAAATACGTACGTTTGAATTAATATTTTCTTAATATGGTAATGTTATATATATTTATATCTATATACATCTCTTACTGTAGAATATTCTTCTTCTTTGATTAGGTACAGGTTTTGTCTCTGTTGTTTTCAAGTTGCTAGAGCACTGTTTTATGTTGGTATCAATGTTTCAAAACTTATAGGTTTCTCATACCTTAAGTAGGCTGAGGGAACTCACTGAGGCTGGGATATTCTTTAATTGTATAACTATCTATTGTATGATATATATATATATATATATATATATATATATATATAGCATACCTGTCTCTCTCTGAACATTGGTCTCGGTGCTACCATTCGCCAGAACCCTACAGAGAGAATCACGTGATTTTAGATCAAGTTACACTCTGATTTTTGTTCATCTCGAAAAGTTTCAACTGTTTTAAGTAAAATTGTTACTGAGAGTACTGTTATCAACAGATTTTAATGTAAAACATCTCATTCTCTCTATTAAAAAGTAGTTGCAAACTGTTTATACGTACCCTTATCTTAAGTGATTATACACTCAAATTCTGAAATATATCATACATTTCTACTTGCTTTGAGAACCCACAATGGCTGGTAACGCTTCCAAGAAACAAGCTGCTGCGAACAGCGAAATTTTGAATAATCTATATAAGTACACTATCCCAATTTTAATATTATCATGCATCCGTGTATCTTCTAAAGGTGACTTCGTTAAGAATATCGTATTCAATATTCCATTGCTGGCGTCCCTCTACGTCTTGGAGAAGAGCGCAAGACCAACATACGTGACTGAGACCGTCAATGGTGGTGCTCAAAGGAAAAAATTAGTGCACGAAGGTTCAACCGATTTGAATCAAAAAGGTGGTCTTACTGACTACATGTTTGACTTGATTTACCTGTCCTTATTCGGAAATTTGGGTAAGTTTTTGTTTAATACCTACAAAGTTTGGTATTTGATCTTTATTATTGTTCCATTGTATGTTCTTTATAAACTTAATGGTCTAAAAAACCAATTCTTTGGTTCAAGTACAAGCAAAAAGGACAATAAACATATTAAAGGTGATTCGAATGCAAATGTTGAAGCAAAATCGAAAAGACAAGCTAAACGTGAGAAGAGAGGTGACAAACCACAAGTTAGATATAGATAAACAAAAAAAAACTGATCTTTCTAACCAAACAATTATAGAGACACCCAATGCCATACATTTTATATACTTTAATAGATTAATAGCTCTACAATAGTAATATTTAGACATTCATTGGATTATACATATATAGAGATCGTTATCTAATTGCCTTCGAACTATTGTTTAATAAAATTCACGCTCTCAAGCAAAGGAATTTTGATCATTGATAAATATACTTAAAAAAAAACATCATATACATACTTCTCTTTACACCCAAACCATCATTCACACCTTTACTAAAATATATTAGGTTTAAAAAATAATAATTAATATTGCTAACCAAATCTGTTAATCATGAATTAAAAAAAAGTGACAATTTATTTCAAGCCTTTTTAATTTTATTTCTACTTTAAATTTATTATTCTATTAATTTAACAACAACTGCTGCTACTATTAGCTAAACTTTGACCCTTCAAATTGACATTACCTGATTTATCATCATTACCTGATTTCATTTCAACTTGTTGTTGTTGAGATATGCTTTCTTTAATTTGTCTTGCCATGGTCAAGAAAGCTTCTTCGACATTAGTAGAGTCCAAAGCACTAGTTTCCAAAAATGGCATCTTATTCTGTTCAGCAAATTCTTTAGCTACATCGTATTCAACTACTCTCTTATCTTTCATATCTGATTTATTACCAACTAATAACTTCAATACGGTGGAAGTAGCATAACGGTCAATTTCCTGTAACCACATTTTAACACCATTGAATGATTCTTGATCGGTAACATCATAAACGATAATAATACCATGAGAACCACGATAATATGAAGATGTTATAGTTCTAAACCTTTCTTGACCAGCAGTATCCCAAATTTGTAACTTAACAGTCTTACCATCCAGTTCAACGGTTTTAATCTTGAAATCAACACCAATTGTGGAAATGTAATCGTTTGTGTAAGTGTCATCGGAAAATCTTAATAACAGACAGGACTTACCCACACCTGAGTTACCGATTAATAATAATTTAAACAAATAATCGTATTCACTATTCATGGCTTTATAGAGTACTTCAATATGGTTTACCTTTGAATTTATATCCGTTTACCTTAATTCGAAAATATTTAATAGTTTCCAAAATACGTTGTTCAATAATTTTGTGTTCGAATTTTAGAATTAATTTTAAAAACAACAATAATTAAACACACAATGAACAAGAATTAATAGTTAATTAACAACAGAATCAATGATCAAAACAAAATCTTCTAAAAGATTCTAATCTTAACAAAAAAATAAAGATCAATTAAAACAATAATTTAAATTGACTAACCTAATTGATTATAAAAAGATTATAACAGTTTATTTTAAACTTTGCTGGCTTTAAGGAATTCAATTAACTAAAATTATTATGAGACAGAAATTTTTTATTCTCTTGCCTCTCATTATTTAATTT
Source organism: Tetrapisispora nanseiensis (assembly GCA_030568035.1). Taxonomy (NCBI): domain Eukaryota; kingdom Fungi; phylum Ascomycota; class Saccharomycetes; order Saccharomycetales; family Saccharomycetaceae; genus Tetrapisispora; species Tetrapisispora nanseiensis. Next base: position 86,842 of record JAJLTH010000033.1, on the reverse strand, counting down.
CTTTGAAGATTAAAAAATGATGATAGCATTTGGGTAAGACACTTCGTATATGGTGATAATATTATAACACAGAAGTAGTTAACCTGGTTAGGCTTTACTACTATAAGAGACAATGGTTCTCTTTATGATGTGTTGTGAATGGGAGGTAGGTGTGTGTGTCACACTGATCTGACAAGATGGGTAGATGGTTTCAGTTAGTTAGTATGGATCCATTGATGAAAGGACTGCCAACGAGGTAGACTTGATGTTTTTTTTTATGATATTGTATGATGTATACATATATAAAATATATATATATATATATATATATATATATATGAATTGTATGAGCTTTTCTACATTCCTTTCTGGTATATTGGGGGGAAAGTTGTGGAGGAGGAAGTGAATGGGGGGTAGACCCTGATTCTATGCTACTGGGATATGGTCAAATATTGATTTGATTATTCGTTTATAATTGACCCAGAATGTATTGTAATTCAATGGTATGTTTGAATCGAGTTTGATTAGCAATTGGTTGAATAGTAATTGCATTGATTTTGATTGTAAGAATCTTAATTTGAAAAAATATAAATAGAAAATGGATGCTAAAATTTTAATGAAATCTTTTTTGTTGATTGCGAAGAGTGGCAACTTCAATAATAACAATGGCAATTTTATTGAATTCAATTTCAAACAGTTAATGATTTCGAAAAACTGTGCCATTTGTAAGAAAAAATTGTTGTACTTGGAAATAAAACTTGTGATATTATTGTTAATCAAATTTTTTAATATCAAATTGATTGGTAGGAATGGTAAGATGTTCTCCTTGAAATAGCTCAAATAATGGAACAACGAGAAGATTATCAACGGATACAGTATCCCACTTAAAATAATTCTATTGGTGATGGCCACAGTCAAGTAGAAAGTGACCAAGACGAAATATTGCAAATTATCCAAACTTTTCAGAATGCCAAAGAACTGTTTCATGCTCACGAACTTCAATTGGTCGCTTCTGTAAAATTGGTACAGCACTATGGCATACGTGATGGAAATGTACAACAGAGCCATCTCGTAGTGGTACAATTGGTTGCTGAACGACCAAAAGGACAGATGCAGTCTAATAAAATGGTACAGGGACAAGCAGTGGCCCAGAAACCAATAAAATTGTGGTTGTCTCAGTCTAGCTCTTATCAGATTCGACAAAGGATATATTTGACGAGCATTAGCATTAGCATTAGCATTAGCGGTTGCACTTGCATCAGCGTCTGCTTCAGCATGGTGTGTCTCTCCACGAGCACGGCCACTCATTGCTTAGGTATTTGTTATAAATATCACAATCGATTTTCAACCCAGAAGAACATGTAAGTGTCCTCTCATACACGCCAGCCACTTTAAAGCACACAACCACCAACTTATAAAAACATTTAAACATCTTATACCAATTCCACATATATTTTATTATTCATATCCAATATAAATATAAATATAAATATAAATATAAATATAAAAATGGATTTGTTCAGCATTCACTATATGATGAAGTTGCTAAATGCGGCATAACAGCGTGTTGAGTGGGAAACCTCTCATCATCTGCTTTCCACTGAGACAGCAGTGGAAATGCGCAGCAGACGACCAAAAAAACCCGAAAAGCCGGTCGCAGAAAATTTTCTTTCTGCGGCAGTCGCCTCAACAGAACATACACTCCACTAAAACAGTCGTAGCGGCAACAACAAAATGGAATTCGCAAAAAAAAACAATATCAAATCACGTGATGTACAGTTACCCAGACACAATATATCACATGACTATCACGTGTTTACATCGTTTCCTAATTAGGAAACGATGTAAACACACCACCCGTCATTGCACACGAGACACCCATACACCACACACCACCGTGCATTTTACGCGTCTAACTAATTTTTTTGTTTTCCCACACACAAAGAGCAGTTTTGGTGGAACACACACATTTGGGAAAAAAAATAATACAATCAAAATAAACAAATCAACTAATCAACAAAATACAGTGAACCAGAACATCTTAACACAACATCTCGAAAGATGGTTGAATCTGCACTCTGTTTTAGATCTGTTGTGCTACTATCATGATGGTACTCTTGTTTTGGTGCTCTTGGGTGCCCTTTCTCTTAATCGTAACACCTCCACTTTTTCTGGCTTCCGTGTTATATTATATATATATAATTTAGATTCTGTTCTGTTCTTAATACTTGCATACTCGTTCACTCGCAATCACTTTTCGAACTATCTAATTGCTCAGATTTTAATAGACTTATAGAGACTACCATCCCCCCCACCCCCCTTCCGTTAGAACCTCTATATATATATATCGAATTCAGAAGGAAATCTACAAAAAGAAAATAATAATAATATACACACCCGAGTTCATCGCATATAGCAAAAAGAGATACACATACATACAAGCACAATAGGAAATGAGAGAAATTATTCACATATCAACAGGTCAATGTGGTAACCAGATCGGTGCTGCCTTTTGGGAAACTATCTGTGGCGAGCACGGTTTGGATTTCAATGGTAACTACCACGGTGACAACGATCTGCAGAAGGCTAAGTTAGGCGTCTACTTCAACGAAGCATCCTCAGGTAAGTGGGTCCCAAGATCCGTTAACGTCGATTTGGAACCTGGTACCATCGATGCTGTCAGAAACTCAGCAATGGGTAACTTGTTCAGACCAGATAACTACATCTTTGGACAATCTTCGGCCGGTAACGTATGGGCTAAAGGTCATTACACAGAGGGTGCCGAATTAGTTGACTCAGTGTTAGATGTCATCAGAAGAGAAGCAGAAGGTTGTGATTCCTTACAAGGTTTCCAAATTACACATTCTTTAGGTGGTGGTACCGGTTCTGGTATGGGTACATTGTTGATTTCTAAGATAAGAGAAGAATTCCCAGATAGAATGATGGCCACTTTTTCTGTAGTACCATCCCCAAAAACCTCAGATACCGTTGTTGAACCTTACAACGCTACTTTATCCGTCCACCAATTGGTAGAACACTCTGATGAAACTTTCTGTATCGATAACGAAGCATTATACGATATCTGTCAAAGAACTTTGAAATTAAACCAACCTTCCTACGGTGATCTAAATAAATTAGTCTCAAGTGTCATGTCCGGTGTCACCACTTCCTTACGTTTCCCAGGTCAATTAAACTCCGATCTCAGAAAATTGGCTGTCAATTTAGTCCCATTCCCAAGATTACATTTCTTCATGGTAGGTTATGCTCCATTAACTGCCATCGGCGCACAATCATTCAGATCACTAAGTGTACCTGAATTAACACAACAAATGTTCGATGCCAGAAACATGATGGCTGCCTCTGACCCAAGAAATGGTAGATATCTAACAGTCGCCGCTTTCTTCAGAGGTAAAGTGTCAGTCAAGGAAGTAGAAGATGAAATGCTAAAGATCCAAACTAGAAACTCCTCTTACTTTGTTGAATGGATTCCAAATAATGTCCAAACTGCTGTATGTTCTGTACCACCAAGAGATTTGGACATGTCTGCTACTTTCATTGGTAACTCTACATCTATTCAAGAGTTATTCAAGAGAGTTGGTGATCAATTCAGTGCTATGTTTAAGAGAAAGGCTTTCTTGCATTGGTATACAAGTGAAGGTATGGATGAAATGGAATTTTCTGAAGCTGAATCTAACATGAATGATTTAGTAAGTGAATACCAACAATACCAAGAGGCTACTGTAGAAGATGAAGAAGAAGAGATCGACTACGCAAATGATGATCAACCAGTTATGGAAAACTTTGATTAAAATTACAAGACATAGAAAAAAATTGATAATATAACAATCAATATAAAAAAATACACACATTTTAAACAGAATACCAATCCCATTGTTGTTTTAATTTTCTTTTTGACAAAAGAAAAAATATTTAACAATGATAAAAACAACATCAAATAATTAATAAAATGAATATTTGAGAGATTTAAAGATACAGCTTAACCATAATATCAGTTATGATGTTTGCATTATTCTCGATTCTTACATCTTCTTTCATATTTTATTTTATAAAAATTATTCTTCTATACCTTTATTATTAAATACCATACGATGTATAATTAACTAAATTCAAATTTGGCTATAAAACTTTTTCTATCTTACATATAAATATAACTATATTATATATATATTATCAATAATTTATCAATGTTACATAAACAGTATGAATCACATTCTCTTACATCTTAGAACCATTTGCCCTCACTCTCTCATATCTCACGAAGTTGTCTGAAAAATAATTTTGACCCACCATTTCCCACCAAGTTACTGAAAAATTAATACCTGGACATCAAATGTTTAGTAATGTATATGGAAACATCATCCATATGAAAGAAGAAAAAAATTTCAAAGCTTGAATATATATAACTATAAATGGTTATGGATACATCGAAATTGGTATATCTATTATTCATATTCATAAAATACTACTTAAACTTCCTTAAAATTTTTTTCATACCATAGCTCTGTATACGACTTGAGTCAAAAGATATCTATTGTGCTTTGCCGTTTGAGAAAGTGATAGTTTTATTTTGCTAAGAATATAATAGATAAATCGCAAGTTGGTATCTGCTATTGTAAATAAATTTCACCAACTGATGTTCCAGGATGTCAAACAAAATGCTTGCCAGAAGAGGCACCGTTCTGTCATCATTCAAAAATAAAATATTTAGCTTTCAACAAGAAAGACACATCTCTTCAAATACATCGAAACTATTGAATCCAGCCACTGATCTAGGTACATCCCCAATAAACAATGTAACTAATAATTCAAATTTGATGATACATGACTTAGGGTTTATGAAATCCTCAAAAATAAGTCTGGCATCAAATTTTCCTCAGTTCGATAATTCTCCAAGTGCGGTGAATTTGGTATCATCACAGAAGAGAGATGTAATGCAATTATGGTCTTTATTAGAAGCATGTTTACACTCAAATTATATAGAGAGGGCATTTTCACTATTAAAATCATTATACACAGTTCAGCACCATAGATCGTACTTTATCGACGACTATAATCTATATTTGATGAAATTTTCAGAAAATTGTAAAGACATTTCTACCTTACAAGACAAGTTGAAAAGTGATCTTCAAGACCATTTCCCTGAAACTGAATACAATGATAAGACTCTCGCGATCATGATCCACCATGCTTTACAAATACAAAGAATGCAGACCACTAATTCCAACGATGAGGAAGTTACTAATGCTATTAAAACATATATTAACATGAGTCACAACAGTGTCAGGAAAATAATGTCATTCGTTGATGTTTTCACAGTTGAGGATTATTGTAATTTATACTCCAAATATAATTTAATCACATTAATGGATGTGCCTTCGGTAATGAAACCTTTGGTAAGAGATGAATCACCTGTAAATAATTATCTTGTAAATGATTCTACCAAAATTGATACTGCTGAAGTTCAAGCAAAAAATGACTTAGATACCCCAATCCACTACGGCAGTAATTTAGATGCAACTGCTAACAATTCCTTAGATAATTCCTCGACGACCCCTGATGATATTCCAGAAATTGATCTTGATGCCTCAGTCACAACGATCGAAAAGGATGCCAAGAAGCTAGTTGCTGTTGATACTATTGGTATGAAAGTTGTTAGACACACTCTATTAGGTTTAACATTGAATGAGAATCAAAAGAAGAAGATCAAGAATTTCCATTTTGAGGCCGAGAAAAATCTATTGAACATTGATGAGAACAAATCAATAGATTTCTTTGAATTATCTAGTTCATTGAAGAACGATCTAGAACGTGAGCGTTTTGAAGAGGCACTAAATGATTTCAACCAGGATAGACAAAGAGCCTTGGAATTAAGGGCTACCAATGCTGCAAAGGAAAGATGGAAACACGATTTTGAGGAAGCAAAAGCTAGAGGTGATATTTCTATTAAAAAGAATTTGAATGTTAAACTTTGGGAATGGTATACAAAAATGCTACCATTTGTTACTCAGGAAATAGAGAAGTGCAAACAGTTACTAAACTCAGCAGATTCAAGAACAAGCAGATCCAGGCAAGATAAAGCAAGACTTGAATGTGCTCCATACCTAACTCTGGTTGATCCAGAAAAAATGTGTGTTATTACAATTTTAGAACTCTTAAAGTTAAACTCTACTGGTGGAATCATCGAAGGTATGAGAACAGCTAGAGCTGTTATCGCAGTCGGCAAAGCTATTGAAATGGAATTTAGAGCCGAACAACTATTAAAAAATGAATCTCATATTTTTAAAGAAGTTAAACATTCACAGAGCCTTAAAAGAATTGTAAGAAACGCCAAGTCAAGGTTCAGATCTATAAAAATTGAACAATCTAAGATTATTTGGTCACAGGCAGCTCGTGCAAAAATTGGTTCAATTATGATCTCAAACTTAATACATGTTGCCAAAGTTGAAGTTGGAGGTGTTGATCCAGTCACTAAAGAAAAAGTTTTTGGTGAAGTTCCAGCGTTTTCGCATAGTTATCAATATCACAATGGTTTGAAACTTGGGGTATTGAAGATTCACAAATCGTTAGTACATCAGTTGAATGGTGAAAGAATGGCTGCTGCAGTGCAACCCCAATTATTACCTATGCTGGTCGCTCCAAGAGAATGGAAGAATTGGAAATCAGGTGGATACTATTACACTCAGTCAACTCTTATTAGATCCAAAGATTCTCCAGAACAAGTAGCATATCTAAAGGCTGTATCAGATACCGGAGTAATTGACAAAGTGTATGACGGTCTGAATGTGTTGGGATCGACCCCATGGACTGTAAATAGAAAAGTGTTTGATATAATTTCAGAAGTTTGGAATACAGGTAAACCATTTTTAGATATTCCTGGCATTCAAAATGCTTTGAATTTATTACCTCCTCCAGCTAGGGATGCAGACCCTTCAATACATAGACAGTGGAAATTAAAGAATAAAGAACTTGCTAATAAATTCTCAAGTAATCGATCTGTTAGATGTGATTCCAATTATAAATTGGAAATTGCAAGAGCATTTTTAGGTGAAAAGATATACTTCCCACATAATTTAGATTTTAGAGGTCGTGCATACCCATTATCACCTCACTTTAACCATTTAGGTAATGATATGAGTAGAGGTTTGTTGATTTTCTGGAGAGGTAAACGTTTAGGTACTTCTGGTTTGAAATGGTTAAAAGTACATTTATCTAACTTATATGGTTTTGATAAAGCATCGATCGAAGAACGTATCCAATTCGCAGAATCTAATATAGAGAATATTAGGGATTCTGCTGAAAACCCATTAGGTGGCAAAGGTTGGTGGAAAAATGCGGATAAGCCTTGGCAAACTCTAGCCACTTGTTTTGAATTGACTGAAGCATATAAGTTAGAAAATCCTGAAGATTTTATTTCTCATCAACCGGTTCATCAAGATGGTACATGTAATGGTCTTCAACATTATGCTGCACTAGGTGG
>JAJLTH010000033.1:54365-74365 GCA_030568035.1 Tetrapisispora nanseiensis | reverse complement strand
GTGAAAGAAATTATAGATCAGGATATTCTTCTTTTTGATAGAAAAGTTTTTAGAAGTAAATGGTGACAATGTCTGATAGTGAAGAAGATTTAGGGATATCTTTAAAAGGTTTGAAAATTCAAAAGAGGTTAAATGGAAATGCCGATATTACAACTGAGAATCAGGATAATGAACGAATTGTAGACTCGGATGAGAAGAGCGGAAACGAACAGACTGCAATACATAACAACGACCAAGATAGATCTTTTGAATCGACAAATATAAATAATTCATATTTGCATGATACTAATTCGAACCCCTTTACTGATTTGGCAACAACCCCAGTTTTGAATAACCAACCCTATGCTCTTGAGTTTGATGGATTCCAAAATGATATCACAGTAAATCCATCAAGGGAAAGTGTGAACTCCGATATTCCAATAAATAATGCCGCTAATGCTTTGGATGAAAACATATTTGGTTCTGGTCATTCTGATTCTGATGACTCAGACAGTTCAGGAGAATGGCAGACAATGCCAACCGTTGCTGCTCACAACATCTACAATGATAAAGGTGAACTAGAAGTCCGCCCGTATCACACCGCCAGCCATAATTCAATAAACCAGTCACAACAAAATTTATCACAAACCCAAAGCAATGACAATCTTAACAGTAATGAGATCAAAAAATCAAATGTATTTGGCTACACTAAAGTAGGTACAGAGGATCAAGTTCAAAGAAGTTATCTAAATAATAAAAAAACTGATTTCTTGTTTAACCATAAGAAATTGTTGAAAAATAATAATTCAAAGTTATCTATTGAATCTCCTAATCATGAAAATGTTAATTCTGAATTTTATGACGAATACGAATACGAGACAGAAGAACTTGTGGATGTGGATACCAACAAACAATTAAACATAACAAAGAATCTATTATCAGATAATGAAAAAATTGCATACGCTGGGGCAATCAACGTATTGACAAATGAAATGTGTGAAGAATTGGCCCTTTTATCTCTTAGTGTCGATATAAAGTCACATAAGAAACTTGCACAGAGACTTCAATATACGCAAAAAGCAATGGCAGCCTGGAAAATTGACGTTACTTCCAGATTATACAAGCATTTAGAAATTAATGATCTAGAAATACAAATGGTTGAAAAACTTTCTTTACATGGTATACAGTTGGAAGATTTAGTGAAATGTTTAAAAACTACTGCCAAAATAGAAAATCCATTTACTGATAGTGCTGCAGCTTCTGACGATGAAGATTCGATTATCGAAGAGAAAAATAATGAATCAAAGGCAAACAATGCCAATGAAGTTACAAAACTAGATAAATATAATGTCAATGACAAAACTGAAGATGATAATGATATAACCATAACAAACTCTACCCTTTCAACTTCGCCGGAGAGAGAATCAATCAAAGCAAATGATCATTTAGGGACATCAGCACCACATGAAATAATAAAAGCGCATAATGTGAAGGAGAATGAATTAAATGTCGATGTTGCCTGGACAATTATCTGCGATTTATTTTTACTACAATTACAAAACTCAGCGTATGATTCAAGAGCCAGAACATTATTAATTAAATTTGCTAAAGCTTTAAATATATCAAAGATGGAAATTGACGAATTTGAAAAACGAATTACAGATTCCCTTGATTTGGAACAATCAACAGAAGATCAAGTATGGAATGAACACAAACATGCCACACGTAGACGTAAACAGAACAAAAAGAAAAAAATGGCTTATGTCGGTTTAGCCATGGTTGGTGGCTCATTAGTGTTAGGTTTAAGTGGTGGTTTATTGGCCCCAGTTATTGGTGCTGGTATTGCAGCTGGTCTGTCAACCATGGGTGTTACTGGTGCAACTGGGTTCTTAACAGGTATCGGTGGTACTGCAACTGTTGCCGTCACAAGTACTGCTATTGGTGCCAAAATTGGTGCTCAAGGTATGTCAAAGAGAATGGGAAGTGTCAGAACATTTGAATTTAGACCACTGCATAATAATCGTAGATTAAATTTAATTTTAAGTGTAAGTGGTTGGATGATTGGTAATGTGGATGATGTTCGTTTGCCATTCTCAACTGTAGATCCTATTGAAGGTGATTTATATTCTTTATATTGGGAACCAGAAATGTTAAAATCTGTTGGTCAAACAATTAATATTTTGGCAAGTGAAGTTTTTACACAAACTATTCAGCAAGTTTTAGGTGCCACTATTTTAACTGCTTTTATGGCATCTATCCAAGTCCCAATGGCATTATCTAAATTAGGTTACCTGATTGACAACCCTTGGAACGTCTCATTAGATAGAGCTTGGGCAGCTGGTTTAATTCTTGCAGATACATTAATTGCGAGGAATCTAGGTGACCGCCCAATGACATTGATTGGTTTTTCATTGGGATCCAGAGTGATTTTTTCTTGCCTTGTAGAATTATGCAAAAGAAAAGCAATGGGTATTGTAGAAAATGTAATTATTTTTGGAACACCAACTGTTAAAAATAAGGAACACCTCGTAATGGCTCGCTCCGTTGTTAGCGGGAGGTTTGTAAATGGTTATTCCAATATGGACTGGGTTTTAGCATATCTATTCCGTGCTACGTCTGGTGGCTTTAGATCCATTATGGGTATTAGCAAAATTGAAGGAATTGAAGGAATTGAAAATTTTGATTGTTCTCAACTTGTTGAAGGCCATATGAAATATCGTGAAAATATACCTAAACTACTGAAAGCATTAGATATACCAGTAACCAGTGATGAATTTGCTGAAATTGAAGAAACAATGGACCCTGAGGAAGTGAGCAGGCAGAGGCAGTTAGTTAATGATGTCAATGTCGCTCAACAAAAATTAGCAGCTAATAAAAAGAATAATGGTTGGCTATCTGGATGGATGAAACCCAAAAAATCAAATTGGCAAACTATGGTTGAACAATCGGTTGAAGGAGGCCACTCTAATTTAATGACTGCTTCATCTGGTAGTACGACTCCAAAGAAGAAGGATAATGCTCTTGTTGATCATGGTGCGTTAATGCAAGAATTAGCTAATATCCGTTCTGCCATGAAGGAGAAGAATAAAGATAAAGATGGTACATTTAAAGAACCAATAGATCTTATGGAGTTGACTAAACCGGATTCACAAGTTTATAGAAAACCACCCGAACATCCAAATAATTTCTCTCTTTTGAATGCAGGGAGACCTATTTTACCAAAAGATGAAGAAATGAATACAAACGGTCGTAACATCTCATTTTCATTTCCTGATGATATATAATTGCATTTAAATTCATATTAATATTTTAAGCATATAATACTTCTTTTAAAAATACATCTTGAACTTTATACCAATTATGAGGTTCTATTCATTATTCTATTTATTTATAAAACATTAATTAAATTACAAAAAAACTTCGGAATTTAGTTCAACATATGATGCAGCGTGTGGAATATCGAAGTTGTTCATAACTTCAGGATGTAAAACACCCAAATGACCAATTTGTTGAGCTTGTTCACCCTCTTTACTTCTAAACATAATTCTGGCACCTCTACCTTCAAAGTAGGTAGATAAAGTACTATCCTCTTCAATCCAATAACCTCTACCAGAGGAACTAGCTCCATAGTCAATTAACCAGTTTGTTCTAAAGGTTTGCATTATTTTACCTAGTAAACCTTGAATTATTTCAAAACCAGAGTTCTTACCAACGTAAATAGCACCCCAGTGACGTTCATTGTAAGCCTTTCTTTCTAGTATTTCATTCTTGAAAACAACATCACCTGATTCGAATAATTTAATAGGTAGAGAGTGTTTTCTATTTTCCTTCACAGTTTTCAAAATACCTGGTAATAGAGTAGTTCTGACAACTTGGTATTCCAAAGTTTTTGGATTAGCCAATTTAACTGCTTTTGTACCATCATCTTCAACTCTTAAAAATTTGAAATTTTCATCATGCGAACATAAAGTCAATGGTAGAACTTCAACCCACGAGGCTTGAGCTGAGGCACTTCTAAAGATATCAGATACTTTGTTGATTGGTAATGGGGTAGAAATAAAGTTTGCATTTGATAATTTTTCACCCTTTGGTAAATTGTTGTAACCATAACCAACGGCTGCATCTTCCATAATATCACAAGGATGTAATATATCTGGTCTGGTAATTGGAATGGAGACATGCATAACGTCTTTTTCTGTGTCACTAACAGCACCTTTCAATGACATCTTCTTTAAACATGCTGCAATTTCTTCTGGAGTTTGTTCTAAGCCTAGACAGGAGTTGATGTATTTGATAGAGACATCCATAACTCTTTCAGAAAAATCTGGACAAATACGAGATTCACCATTGAATTCTGATTCAATTTCAACTGGTTCAACAGTAAATTCATCATCACAATAACGAGAGAACATGGTAACTAACATGTTAACAACAATTTCAGCTTTAGTTTTATCAGTAGCTGTGATATCAATGAAGATATTACGAGTGTTTACGGAAATTTTAGTATGTTCCGAGTTAATTAATGGTGGTAAAGAACAAACAACATTGTTATCATCCATGATAACTGGGAAGACTGGGGAATCTTGGATGATATGAGTGAAACGACCAATATTATTTTTTTGTTCTGGTTGGTTGTAAAATTCTATCAATTCTTCACCGTTGAATTCCTTAGTTTGGTTTAATGGTACAAACTTGATGTCCTTAGGTGGTAAGGCACGATAGTGGACTGGTAATTGCATAGTATCCAAGTCGTGAGTACCCATAGCCACTAAAGATCTGTTTCTACATAGATTAGAATGTAACTTATCTTGTAAAGCAATGAAAGAAGCATATGATTTTTCATCAAATTTGATATTTCTTAAGACAGCTGAAGCACAATAAGGTCTTACTTGAGCAACGGCTGGGTCAACGATCAATTTAGTTGTTGGGGCAGTTAACTTGTATTTTGGAGTTTCGGCTCTACCTAAATATTCATTTAATGATTGAGCAATACCTTCAATACACAAAAGATCATAACGATTGGCACCAATTTCAATCTTTAATTCTGGTTCTTCATTGTTTTTTAAAGCTTCTTCGGTGGTATCTTCATCTAATTCGATACCAAATTCAAAACACAACTCATCAAATTCATCATTTGTGTAATTCTTACCTAAAAGGTCGAATAGTTGTTGTTTCAAAACAGAGACAGTAGGCATGTTGGCTATTTCTAAGTGATACTTCTGTTGGATAGATTGCAATTGACTGCTTTATATCCAATATAGCACTTGAAAATAATGGAACAAGAACAAACAAAAATGATAATACACAAAAAAAAACAGTAAAAATTTCTAAAATCTTACTGATATCGATCCAAATACATTCTAAAACTTTATTCTGAGAAGTTCTTAAACGTTCATGAGTCAATTATTTTTGTCAATTGGTAACATCAAAGTTTTTGGAATATTTTCACTTGTCGTTGATTTTTCATTCTTCAAGCAGCATGAATTCATTATGGTCTGTTTTTTTTTTTCTTCCAATTTTTTTCGTTGTCCGATGGTGATCGTGTACAATGATATCATATAAAGGTCATGGAAAGAGAGACGTTGCGACACATTGAGCCTTCACTAAATGTATCTTGAATAGTGTAAATGATCAAGACCTCCAAGAACAACAGACCTATCTAGATTTTATGTAATTAATGAAAGTATGGTTATTTATATTTCCGGAGTTTAGTTTTTCTTGATATGCAAACTAAATATATATATTAATTAACAAAAGAAGCTTGCTACTTGATCTACACATGCATCATTTTGCTACTTACTTCTATATTCTTATACTTGACGAATTGGGTATCATATTAGTGCACTTTGTTATTAACCCGATTAGAACTCATTGTCACTTAGTACAGATTCTTCTTCTTTCTGTGATTTCAACAGAGCATATTTGGAGACTAATTTTTTTAGAACATCTAAGGTTATCGGTTTCTCGAACACATCACTAAACAAATTTGTGTTTGAAGCCTCGTGATAATAACTTGTTATTGCGACAACAGGAGTATACGAATTAATACCGTTTGTATGTTTTAATAATTTCACAATATCAATGGCCCCTAATTTGGGTAACTTCAATGCCGTTATAATAACATCGAACTTGACACCACTTGTAGCTCTACTAACTAATTCATCACCGGCCGCAACAGCGACAACAGTGCACCCTAGACTTTCCAAATCCTTAGCAATATAATATCTATGAATTGGAATCGGTTCACAAAGTAAAATATCTAAACGTATCAACATTTGCTCCACATTTGATGAATTTTTCCTTGCACTTCTTCGTCTGCTCCTCACAGATTTAATTTTGGAAATAGCTTGTAATCGATCAACTTCTTCAGGTGTTAATTCTTCAGATGTCTTTTTACCTCCCAATACTTTTGACGAGCTTAATGACCTTGTAACATACGGTGAACTAGACGAGATTAAAGTCTTGGAATTATGTATTGGTGTGGTTGGTATTTTAAACTTTGATGAGTTCGGATCCTCATATTTATTATTTAAAATCGAACTTGGAGTTTTCAAGGAATTGTTTTCGGGCGATTTAACTTTGCTATCATACTCTTGACCATAAATAGCAGTGGTTCTATCCGGAGAGATTGATCTAAATGATAAATCTGAGACTGTTGAAGAATTATGAGCATGCCCTTTTAATGAATTATTAGATATGGAAGTTCGTGCTTGCCTACCTTTAATTACCGAACTATCAGAAGATGAACTAGGGATAGATGCAGTCGACGTTCTTCTATTGCTACTTTGCTGCTCCATTAGATGCTCAGATTTCAGTCTATTAATAGCATCTTTATTTGCTTTATCCAATGCACCCAAATTTCTATAATTGAATGATCCAAAATCAGTTTTAGTGTCCGATAGTTTACTATGTCTTCTTTCTCTTAAATGTTGCGAAATACCCGATAATGGAGACTTGACTGTCGGAGAACTTGGATCACTTAATCTTCTCATTTCTGCATCATAAATAGGCGAAGTTCCTATTCTGTTGTTTGGAGTGTTAGAATTCAATCTCTCAACGATAGCGGCATGTAAACTCCTGGTTTCAGCCCCATCAGACAATACTTTAGAAATATTAAGAGAATCTTCAATAGTGGAAGAATTTAGTCTTTCATCTACAACAACATCTAAATCTTCACCTAAATCTTCCAAAACCGCACCTCGCAACTCAAAATAATTTGTATCTTCTGGATGTTCAACGTTAGGTACAAATGATGCCTCTTCTTCATAAACACCATCCCAATTAACATCATTAAAGTAGGGGTGGTTCTTAATCTCTTCAACACCATTGTTACCTAATCTTTGTAAAGGCTCTTTTATTAGGAACTTGCTGATCAAATCTTTTGCATCTGTTGAAATGTATTCTCTTTCCTCTTCTGGGGAAGAAAAAGAAGGCCAATGGATATCACCTAGCAAGATATTTTCAAATACTGTTTCGACATCTTTTCCATGAAATGGAGGATATCCAAAATACATTTCGAATAAAATACAACCAGTAGACCACCAATCACATTGATCACTTTCCATTGTTCCTTCTATAGTCTCTGGTGCAAGATAATCTGGTGTACCGAAGAACTTTGGTGTAGTTTTTGATTCATCTGGATGATATAGAGCAAAGTCCGTTAATTTTGAAGAATCTGAATTTTCACGTGGAAGGAGGTTAGCCTTCTTCTTTTGACTATTTGAATTATTTATGGGGCTTGCGGAAACAACACTCTCTTCAAGTGCTAACGATGCTAAAGAATCATTCCTATTCAACATCAAAGGTTCAATGTTTGATATGGAACTAGAATTAGAACTTCTTCTTTCTCTCTCTCTAATAATACCATCCATTATGATACTGGCATTGCTAAAATCATTATTGATATAGTTATTATTTTTATTAAAATTAGAAATATTACTGGAAACACTCAGTTTCCCCCCAGGTTGTGGCCCATTAGTATGACGCTGGACTAAACCTGCTCTGGATAATCCAAAATCTGTAAGTTTCAAGTGACCATTTTTATCGATTAATAAATTTTCTGGCTTCAAATCGTGGTGAATAATGCCATTCTTGTGCATATCTGCAACGCCAATTATAATTTCACTTATGTATTGTTTAACCCAATTGTCTGGCAAGTAACCCATCATTTTTATTACTGTAGCTAAATCACCACCTGGTAAATACTCCATCACTAAAAATAAATTATCCTTGTTTTGAAAAGACTCATATAAGCTTACAACATATGGTTTTTCATTCTGAACAATCATTATTGCTCTTTCGGATTTTACATTGGTTACTTGATTTTTTGTAATCATATCTGATTTTCGTAATACTTTAATGGCAACATAATCCCCAGTTAACTTTTTCCGTCCTAAGTAAACATTTCCATAAGCACCTTTACTTATTGGTTTTATTACATCATAATCTTTTATACTTGGATTCAAATTTGTGACAGGATTTGTCGCTAATAATAATGGCGATAATGGCGGTTTATTCGACGAATTCAGATTGATTACCTGATCTGGAGTAAGAAGATTGTTAATACTAATTCGTGGAGATGATATAGGCGAGCGATATTTATCTATAACATTTTTGTTTGTACTACTAGATCTTGAAATCTGGTTAAATGCAGTTATGTTAGAAGCTGAAGATGATGATGTCAACAGCGGAGAACCTTTTCTTGGTGTGATGGTTATGCTAGTTTTCATTTTTGGTATTGAAAAAGAATTTGGGGTCCCAACGTTGTTTATCAAGGATGGCCTATTATTATTCTGAAAGCTCACAAGAGAATCGCTTCTTGAATTACTCGTATCATTAACGTTATTAAACATGGTGATTTTTAATCCTTCGGTTACAGTACCTGCCGATTGATTATCTAAGGGTTCTGTATTTGCTATAGTCTGATTTGGTGTAATTGATCTTGATAATGATGCTTCAGATTTCAAAATCAAATCGACCCTACTATCATTTTTATGCTTAAAATTATCGGGATCATCTTGCTCCTTAATATCTGGAATTTCATCATTGTTAAGATAAGAATCAGTAAAAAGTGTACCAGTTTGCGGTCTTTGTGATCGAGGTGATATAATGTTATTAATGCTAGTCGGATTTCGAATATTATCGTTTGGGTTACTGAACATTGAAGTTTGAGTTAAAGAAGGTGTACTAAGCATCTCCTGATTTTTTATCACACTTTCTTCATTTAATATATTTTGTCTTATAATGGGAGATGCCATCGAGTGAGTTAAATACAATCTATTATTTTCAATTTGTTCAAGTATAAGTTGAAAGACGTAATTATTAACCTCATTTTTCAATCTATAGGAATATGTCATAGCGTGGTCAAGCCTTAAGATCGCATCTATTTTATCTTTAGATAGTTTAGAAGTATGCTCGATTAGTAAATATAATCCCTGATCATTCTCATCAACCAGTGGAGGTTTCCAATCTGTAACTTCTTGTATAATGGTTCTAGTATTAGGCGTAAACTCATATTTATCAGCTTGTTGAGATTTATCAATAACTTTAAAAGTTTCATTGTTTTCGTTATTAGATTCATTTCTATAGGTGGGAATTTGGCTTATATTAGCAGCAAGAGCCAGCTCACATAAGTCAATAAGACCAATTAGATTGCTTGAAGCCAACTTTGATTTAAATCCTTTAAATTCAAAATTCAATTCATTTGATATCGTATCATCATTGTTGGATGCGGAATCATTTTCATTATCTTTGGTAATACTATATAAATAGTTACAATGGTCTGTTAAATTTTCTTGGAGTAATTGAATTAATGACTGGATTCTATGTTCACATATACAGGATTTTGAATGACTTTCTAACCACCAATCTGGAACAAATAGTTCACAAACTCTGCATAATTCAAGATTTGGATTGGGAAGATTAGTTTCATCTAGAATTAATTGAGATTGAAGAAAATTCAAGTACTCAAGGAATATATGGCTTCCAAAACCTAATATTTTAATGAACTCTTCGGGGAGTCTCGATGACGATCTTAAATAATCATCAGTCAATTGTTCATCAATTGGTTTCATAATCCACATTGAATGGGTTGCTATATTATTTATATTATCGTGAATAAGAATCCCACATGCTTCCATAGTGAATATTTCTGAATTTGTACCGTAAAGATCGAAAGTTATTGTGTATGATATAGAATCATTTTCCTTCCAAATCCTTATCACTTCATTAAACACATCTTTATCTGTATCAGTACCAATAATTATATCTGAAATGGATGTCCCAACTTCCGGTACTTCTGTTCCAACAATCTGCTTCCAAATCGGTGATATATATAGAATATCACCATGCATATCCAATTCCAAAATCATGGAAGGGTTAGACTCTGTTGCTAGATTTAAATATTTTTCATAATTTGTTGATGAACCAG
Source organism: Tetrapisispora nanseiensis (assembly GCA_030568035.1). Classification (NCBI taxonomy): domain Eukaryota; kingdom Fungi; phylum Ascomycota; class Saccharomycetes; order Saccharomycetales; family Saccharomycetaceae; genus Tetrapisispora; species Tetrapisispora nanseiensis. Next base: position 63,957 of record JAJLTH010000033.1, on the reverse strand, counting down.
AAGAGGAGTGTGAATTAGACCTTGCGTCCTTCATAATGTTTTAATAACCTTTTGCAATGTCGTACTATTATCAGTTAAACTCAATGAGCACCAGTGATCAAAATTTTATTAAATTAGGAATTAATTTTAAAATTACTATTAATAAAAAACTACAACTGTTTCACGAAAAATTTAGACACAATTAACCCTTTAACAATATGTAAGGAAAGTAAAAGTAAAAGTAAATATATTGAAACACACTGTGTATAATCACCCTTTAAGGAATTCTTATATTGTAGAGAACAGGTAGTGATAATTTTTCAATGATTTCTCATACAGATATAACCTAGTTAATTACTTTCAACAAAAAACCTAAGCAGCGATATTAATTTTTGGGGGTTAATAGTTTTGACACAAGTATATGAAATATAATTGAATATTAATATTGTCTAATGTATTCTTTATTAGATTTTTGACAAGCAGGATTACAAAAAAAGTACGAAGAATGTAATTATATATTTTCCGTATTAATTAATGAGTTTCTAGATTATTGTAACTACTTTAGATCATACTAAACAATTGAATCATTTAATGATTAAAACAATACTCTCTATCTTCCTCTTAATTGATGGCCAGTTGCAGAAATCGGGGAACTTTAATTATTAAATTTGAGAACTAGTCATATCAAGTCACGTGCTAAAAGTATTTACAAACGCGGTACACGAAACATCCGGAAAGATTGTTGAATAATTCTGCAACATATTCTTGAAGTTGAAGGTCTTCTCAATGTTCAGTTCAAAGTTTACTCTATAATAAGTTCAGTTTTGTAATATAATATAATGTTTATACTTATCAGGATAGTGAACAGTTACGTGCATCAACTGTTGTTTTGTTTTTGGAAGTTTGTGGAGTCTCAAGATTTAATATATAAAGGCTATCGAGTTAAAGAAGTTTTCACAAATTGGATAGAATTTTCTTTTGGGCGTATGAATTAATTAAGATTTTTATATAGTAACAGGTTTACATTTATTCATGTTAAGAACCTTAAAGCCATTGATAAATAATAGACTCTATAGTTCGATTGGTAAAAATAATTTATACTTAGTCAATTCAAATAAATACAAGTATACACGTTATAAAAATAACAACACGAACAACAACACTACAATTAAAGATAGATTGAACTCAATATACTACAGATATAGAATGAACTCCAACACAACCATTAAGAATCCACTTGTTTGGATAGACTGTGAGATGACTGGTTTAGATCATTTAAACGACCACGTTATTGAAATTTGTTGTATTATCACCGATGGCGATTTAAATATCGTTAAAGACCCTCAAACTGGCGAGGATAATGTTTACGAAAGTGTTATCCACTATGACAACGGCGTGTTATCAAAGATGAATGAATGGTGTATAACTCAACACGGTGCCAGTGGTTTGACGGATAAAGTGCTGAAGAGTGATAAGACTTTAGCTGCTGTCCAAGATGAGATCGATGTGTTTTTGAAGAAATATATCCCTAATCAACGTGTTGGGTTATTAGCAGGTAATTCAGTCCATGTCGATCGTTTATTCCTTTTGAGGGAATTTCCTAAACTTGTTGAACATTTACATTATAGAATTATTGACGTCAGCAGTATTATGGAAGTCTGTAAAAGACATAATAATGAACTTCAAAGTGTCATCCCTCCTAAGGTAACTGCACACACAGCTAAAAGCGATATATTAGAGAGTATTAATCAGCTAAAGTGGTATAGGGAGCATTATTTTAAAGATTCAAAAGAAACAAGATCTTTTGTCGAATCTGAAAGATCAAAAGAATCAGAAAGAAACGAAAAAGAGAATGATGAACCAAACAAGAATTCTATTAATTACGGAGATGAGCACAATTTACCGGAACCTAAAAAGAGGAAAACCGAAATTAAATAAATTTTATAGAGAGATCCATTCATAACATTAGTTTTAAATTTTGAATATAGTTAATATAAATTCATAATGAGTTCCGTACTTTTCTTTTTATCGGATATAATCATTATCTGTGAAATAGCATAAAAAGAAAAGAAAATGTATAACAAAATGAAACAAAACTTTAGTGAACTAATAAATATTTATTAGTGGATCTAGTAATGAATGATTAATATATTCAAGGGAAATCAAGAGTCATTCACGAAATATGTATGATACTATGATGGTTAATTTTTATTCATATTATCATTCTGGTTCCTGAGTTCACAAGTGAGTGAAAGGAATTACAAAAAATGAACGTTAAACAAATGAAGTTATATTAGAATTACCGTACTATATAAAATCATTTCGCAAAAGAAAAGATTCAAAATATCAAAATATCAAAATATCAAAACATCAAAATATTCGAATATCAAAATATTCGAAAATATAAACCAGCCAGCCACCATCAGCAATCAAGAGTACATGTACTTGGAAGATGCTTAGCACCCTCATTTATTTTTTGTATTTCATAACACAATAAATTCTAAATGCCAGTCAAAGTGGGTTTAACGGATTGAGAAAAAAAGAAAATATAACCTTGTGTATTTTTTTTCGAAAGCACAAAATCATCATATATAAATATATATATATAAATATTTACATATATTCACAATTATATTGATTGATATTTTAACACAAGAGGGATATGAACTCACGGTGTTTCTGTGATTTAATGAATCCATCTCGAAGTTATAATAGTTAAGGATGGCACAGAAAGGGGAACGAAATAGGAGAATTATTATGAAAAGAAGAATATATCGTTTTTAAACCAGTATGAGCCTTTCTCTATGAAGGCAAATATTGCTGTCTCTGTTCAGCTGTTGCCCATTAACGTTCATATATTTACTTTACATGATTATACTGTAGAACGCAGTGAAAAACAAATGTCTGTTTACACTAGTTGTAATGGACGTTGACCCGTGATGATGAAGTGTTTATTTTTTTTAATATCAGGGTATACACACACACTTACAAAATGTGTACATGCTATAGAGACTGATGTTGCATATTTTGGTTACATTTATTATGAATTATTCTTACACGACACTATACTAATCAACACGGATATTTTTTAGTTGTAAAAAAGAGGTCAGTAAAAAAACTTAAATTTTAGTAGTTCTTATTAGGCATGGTCGGGCAAGAACTTTGCCCCGTGATCAAGTAGGCAATCTGTCTTTTTTTGCTTGCAATGAAAAATTGGGACACGATGGCGAGAAAATTTTATCGATTTAGGGCCATTAAATAGGGTTATGAAATTTTGCTAGGTAAACTTTCATTCTGATATTTTATTTACTTTTAAGTAATATAAAATGTGCTTGCTATAAGTTAATCTATATAATGTCACATATATATATATACCTAGCCAGATGGTTTACATCAGACAATTGTTGTCTAAATATTTAATTATTTAAGAGCAAAAGGTTACACAAATATTGATCTAATAGGGCTGAATATTTTTTTATTTTAGGGTTTAAAATTTTGGGCAAGTGCAGGGGCGGGCAATTTTAACAAAATATGTTTCGATTCAGCCTAGTATAGAGATATCGAATATTTATTTTTGATTTTTTTAATCTTGCAATTTTTCTAAATACATATCGTACCGCATGTAATATTAGATTGTTAAAAATATTTGTTTTCCTTAATTTGATGTAGTGAACAAAAGCAAGGAAAAAATAAACCTGCAACAATTCCCTGCCGTAATTTAGCGATCCCCCCCATTTAATTTTATTATTTTCCTTCCATAGAAGAAATATTATAAAAAATCTAAAAAACTCACGTAGTGCTAATATATTAAATTAATATAAATTAAATTAAATTAAATTATATTAAATAAATTAAATTAATTAATTAATTAATTAATTACAAAAAGTAATATAACTAAATAAGAATAATTGAACACGGTATCATAATATTATTTACAGAAATATAAATACTACAATTTCAACAAATAGGCATAATTTTATAGAATATTATGCAGAAGCCGAAGGTAAATGTTTTACATTTTTTTTTTTTTTTTAATTTTTAACTCATTTAATTTTTTTTTTGTTCTATTCTGTTGTAGAGAAAAACCGTACTAATATACTTTTTGATGACCATATTGTTACTATATTATGGTCCTGTTCTTCGAAGAATTTAATTCAACCCTTACTAAAAAAGAAGTTCTATTTATATATCAATGCTTATCTGCTCAGAAGTATTCTCCTGTAGTAAATTAATTTATATTACTATATGACAATATTGATTAAGATTGTGGTTAGATATTCTATAACAATTTCTCAGGGTTCGTACCACGTTTCCATTTCCAAATTTCATAAAAACCCTGGAAGAAAATATCTCTGTTTAATTTTATTAACAATTTTTTTTTCCCTCTCCCTCTAATAACAAGTTATTGTTTGCTCCTCTATTTTTTTTCGGACAAATTTACTGGTCTTCCCCGAAGCGTTCGTTGTACCAGTTCTATTTTTTTTTTGTTTTTGTTTTTTCTTTTTTTTTTTATTATCATTAGTTTTATTATTTACATTTTTTCCTGTTCTTCGGCATGTACGTAATAATTACTGTCTCCAATTCTGTAACTCAGGCTTCGTTCTATTCACTTTCGACAATCTAGATCTCACCCGTTCTGCTTTCAACCTAATGTATTTTTTTAATTACTTCAACATAAAACAGCAAAAAAAGAAACAAACATTAATTATTTAAAAAAGATTAATTTTACCGAAATCCCTAAAATTAAAGGTAGAGAAAGAAACCATTTATGTATTCTAATACTATTATCAATATATTTTAGAATAGATTTAACGGGTCATAATGGTTTCATTGGATATTGTGCGTACATTTCTTACTGTATTTTTTTCACTTTGCAGCAAATGACGTTACTTAAAAGAAAAAGAAAAAAAAGAATCACATAACTTGCCCATAGAGAACTATTCGTGTATTTTTCTACCAATGTTTTATTGTGATATTTTTTTTTTTCCCAAATCAATTAGTATATTTGAAAAATTGGAGGGGTCTCCCATTAATTTCCAGAGAATGTTAAATAATGTATTAGCTTATTTTTTTTTATAGATTTCGAATTTTAAATATTATATTTTAAACTTTGATATCTCTATAGTCTAATCTATACTAAATTGATACCTGGAATATTTTGAACTATTGCTCTTTTTGGAATGTTGCTCTTTTTGGAATGTTGTTAATTTATTGCAGGAAGTTCATACATTATAGAATAACCATTTCGATGGAAATAGAACAGGACGTTTTTGACAACGTTACTTAACTAGTTTTGAACAAGTATACACACATCAAAATAGTACCTCTTGAACAGAACGATAAGAATGATGATAAAAGAATGCCCAAAATTTTTAATATATAAGGAACTAATTATATGAATTTAATACTTTCTATATTTCTTATTTTCTTTTTTTTCATCTTTTCTTGTTTGTATCAATTTTTCTTTTTGGATTAACTATATAATAACTTTTATTTTCTGAATACATTATTTTCTTTAAATTCAACAACAAGACTAACAACAAATAAGTCAATTTTCCACCGTTCTATTCTCAAATAATTATTTAATAGTATATTTTTTTAAAAAAATATTGTAACATCGAACTGCTCTTTTTTAAAAAATATTACTTAATATCATTATTCAAAGTTATTAAAAAGAATTAATATACAATTGTATCTTTTGACAAGATTCCTTATATTGAAATAATTTTTTTATAACTACATCTCTACCTCACTCCCATCCCCTACACTACGTTAACGTTTCTGAATTCTCTGAAATAACATATCGATAGGTATTTAATTTAGAACCATTTTTGAGACATTATATATTATACTCCCTCTCCAAATATTAAAATGGCCTCCGCTATCACACAAAAGATCAACTTGGTCGACACTCCACTGAGTATCTCTTCGGAAAACTCAATTCCAACGAAATCCAGTGTTAATGGAATCCCAGCTGATTTCAAATCTACTCTCCCACCAAGAAAAAGAGCTAAGACTAAAGAAGAAAAAGAACAAAGGAGAATCGAAAGAATTTTAAGAAACAGGAAAGCCGCTCATCAAAGTAGAGAGAAAAAAAGGTTACATTTATTACATTTAGAAAAAAAATGTACAATCTTAGAAAGAATCCTAGCAAAAGTCGAAAATTTGGATGATCTCCTAAAAAGTGATACTTCATTATTGAAAGAATTTGAAGACGTTACAAAAGAGGGATTACAATTCCAAAGTGGTCATTCCATTTCATCAAACAATACTAGCGACCCATCAGAAAAATTAGACGTTACGGATTGCAAAATACCAGAAAATTCAGAAAATTCAGAAAATTCAGAAAATTCTGTTCTTGTAAAAAGGAAGACTACCGATAAAAAAATTAAAAAGGCAGTTAGAGCCTCTAAGAAAAATAAATCCAAGGCACAAATCATTGAAAACAATCTATCTCCTCCAACAACTATATTATATAGTAGTGCATCAGAAGGTAATTCAATTAGTGACAAAGGTGTTTATGTAAAGGAAGAGTATCAGTCCCCAATCATAAAACAGGAAGAGAATTTATCTTCCTTTACACTAAACCCTGAGACTTTAAATACTTGGGACCTTCAATTAACACATAACAATAACCACAATGGTTTAGTTATGGCCACTAAAGATATGTTCGATTACAGCTTAAAGGACGAACAAGAAGCTGTTAGAGAGCACAATTTTGCTTTGAATGAAAAAATCACAGTGAAAAAAGAACATTATATAAGCAATTATCCATCTAGTTATACTTCAAGTGATACTGCTGTTCAACCAACATTAGGTATTAACTGTGAGACTGATGTATTCTTCTTATTAAGTGATGATGATTCTGGTAATGATCATTATGATGATATTGAAGAATCATTCAATGCTGAGGCAAAGCTACCATCCTTCAATGATTTCCAAAATAATGGACAATCACATAATCTATTTTTTTGAGAATCAGGGACAATGAATTAACATTCAATTATACCAATTCAAAAAACAACAACAATACAACATCATAAAAGAAAGCTCATATTCACTGGTTGATTATTATGAGATGCATCTTGTATATTGTCTTTTACATCCACATATATATGCATTTAACTTTGTATATTGTAATTTAAAATAAAATATAAACATCTACTCTATTATTTCATGCATTTCATCTATTTCCCATCTCTATTGTATTGAATCGGCTCTATCACTACCTCTTGCCTCTATGGTTCTCTAAGTTGAACAATAGGACAACCTTCTACGAATATCTACCATCACCGTATTATAATAAATTTCAATCTTCAACCCTATTAGGGTTATACTCAGGGCTAAACATTGGGTAAATCTGAAACCTATTCGCATCAATGGAATTTTTAAATATTTTTCGAAGAATTTCAGAATTATTGTACTTCGGCGGTTAATGCATGACTCTCTCTCTTTATTTAAAGGAACCTCCCAAAGCAAAAATTAACAAAGATTTTCAATATAAATTTTTGTATCATGACACAAAAACAATGAAACAAAGATAAAACAGTTAGTCATAACCGATACTATACATTTATTATTATTATAAAAGGGGCTATGATTGAAATTTAAGACTTCAGATATTCCACAAAATTTTGTGTCCAATTTAATAACATAGAAATTTAAATAAACCAAAAAATTAACAAATAAATTAATAAAATAAAGTGGAAATGTACTCCTTAAAAAGATTTTACAGTAAATTAAGATACAATGAACCTCTCAGTGAAAAATTAATCTTTATTCCGGGCCCTGTTGAATTGAGTGATAAAGTTAAAGAATCACTTAGAATTCCATTAATGACGCCGACTGATCCAACATTTATTAAAATATTTCAAAGGGTCCTACAAAATACAAGAAGATTATTTAATTCAACAAATAAAAATGCACAGCCTTTTGTAATTTCAGGTTCCGGAACACTTGGTTGGGACCTAGTTGGAGCCAATGCAATTAAAAAAGGGGACAAGGTTTTGATGGTAAACGTAGGATATTTTTCAAGTTCATTCACTAAAGCATTGCAAGTTTATGGAGCTGACGTAAAGGAACTAGTGGCAAAAGTTGGTGAAACTATACCATTAGATGATATTAAAAAAGAGTTGTCAAGTGAAAATTATAAAATGATTTGTATTACACAGGTTGATACATCGACGTCTGTCTTAAGTGACGTAGAGGGTATCAGTAAAATAACAAAAGAAGTTTCACCTAGCACATTGATAGTAGTCGATGGTGTTTGTTCAATTGGTTGTGAAACATTAAAATTTGATGAGTGGGAAGTAGATTTTTGTCTTACAGCTTCTCAAAAGGCAGTAGGTGCTACTCCTGGTCTCTCAATTTGCATGGCCAGTGAAAGATTTTTGAAAGAAGCTCTAAGTAGACAATGCTTAGGAATGTATACTTCTTTAGAAAATTGGTATCCAATAATGCAAGCATATGAAAATGGGGAAGCTAAATATTTTGCAACACTAAATACACCTTTGATCGCAACTCTAGATATTTCCTTACAAGAAATTTTTGAATATCCTGGGGGACTAGAAAGCAGAATCGAAGCAACCAAGAGAACTAGTGATTATATACATCATATTTTATGTGATGACCTTGACTTGAAATTAGTTCCAAAGGAGCCATCAGCAACAGCTCATGGTGTTACAGTGGTGTACCATGAAGATCCTCATTCGGTTATCTCATTTTTAAATGAACATGGTATAATTATAACTGGAGGATTACATAAAGATATTAAAGCTAAGAGTTTCAGAATAGGTCACATGGGGGTTTCTGCTTGCGATAGAAAGTTGGATCATATTGATCGCTTTGTATCCTTATTGCAACAAACAAAGACTCTCAATAAAAATCAATAACAGACTATTTGTAAACCCATCTCGTGATTTTGAAGATATTTTTCTGCCACCCTTTATTGTGGTACCGATTACTGATATTCATTTATTCAAATGCAAATTAGGATCACATTTTCTTTATACTATGAACCCAGCGGAAAAAGCAACTCCTCTTATCAATTTTATCCCCAAAATGCAATTGCTTCAATTTAGTGTTTTTTACGACGATGTTGGTAATACACTTCATACACATCGTTTTCTTACAACCTATAACACGCTTTAATCTGATTTGAATTGACATCGGTAGTAAATATCATTATTGAAAAAAAGAAAAGGTTTAACCTTAATAAAATCACTCTGAAATAGTCTGTTTTTTTTTTTCGTTGCAGTGAACCGAAAAAGAAAACAATCGCGTGGTTGTTGCCTTTATTTTATTTCAAAAGTGATACCACAAGTCGAAGCTATATAAAGGGTAAATTTAACTATTTCGATAATTGTATATACACTTAATATATTATTTTCCTTTGTGGTTTTAAATAATTGTTCAATATATATATATATATATATATATATATATATATATTACAATTCAACATCAAACGTTAGACATAAACAGCACAGTACAGAACCAAGACATGCCATACGCCTTATCCGAAAGCCATGAACATTTAATGCAGGCTCATTTAAGTGAGACCGATCCTGAATTAGAGTCAATGATTAAAGATGAAATCGATAGACAAAGACAT
>JAJLTH010000033.1:0-54265 GCA_030568035.1 Tetrapisispora nanseiensis | reverse complement strand
TAGACAAAGACATTTCATTGATTTAATTGCATCTGAAAATTTTACTTCCACTTCGGTATTCGATGCATTAGGAACTCCATTAAGTAACAAGTACTCTGAAGGTTATCCAGGTGCTCGTTACTACGGTGGTAACCAACATATTGATCGCATTGAATTGTTATGTCAAAAGAGAGCTTTGGAAGCTTTCCATATAACTGATGATAAATGGGGTGTCAATGTACAATCTTTAAGTGGCTCACCAGCTAATCTTGAAGTTTATCAAGCACTAATGAAGCCTCATGAGAGATTAATGGGTCTGTATCTTCCTGATGGTGGTCATTTATCACATGGCTACGCCACTGAAAATAGGTCAATTTCTGCCGTATCTACTTATTTTGAGTCATTTCCATACAGGGTCAATCAAGATACCGGAATCATTGATTATGAAACTTTGGAAAAGAACGCGATTTTATATAGACCAAAGATTCTTGTTGCTGGTACTTCAGCATATTGTCGTTTAATTGATTACAAGAGAATGAAGGAAATTGCAGAAAAATGTGGGGCTTATCTAATGGTAGATATGGCTCACATTTCAGGATTGGTTGCTGCAGGCGTCATTCCTTCCCCATTCGAATTTGCTGATATTGTTACAACTACAACCCACAAATCGTTAAGAGGTCCTCGTGGTGCCATGATCTTTTTCAGAAGAGGTGTAAGAAGCATTAATCCAAAGACTAATAGAGAAGTTATGTATGATCTAGAAAATCCAATTAACTTCTCTGTGTTCCCTGGTCATCAAGGTGGTCCACATAACCATACAATTGCTGCCCTTGCAACTGCATTAAAACAAGCTGCTCTTCCTGAATTTAAAGAATATCAATTACAAGTATTAAAAAATGCTAAAATTTTAGAACAAGAATTTAAATCTTTAGGTTATAGATTAGTTGCTGATGGTACTGATTCCCATATGGTGCTAGTGTCACTAAGGGAACAACATATTGATGGTGCAAGAGTTGAATATGTTTGCGAAAGAATTAATATTGCTCTAAATAAAAATTCTATTCCTGGTGATAAGTCTGCGTTGGTACCAGGTGGTATTCGTATCGGTTCTCCAGCAATGACAACCAGAGGTATGGGTGAAGAAGATTTTAAGAAAATTGTTCAATATATTGATAAGGCTGTTCAATTTTCCAAGACCATTCAAACATCGTTACCTAAAGAAGCTAACAGACTAAAAGATTTTAAAGCTGCTGTTGACTCTCATACTTCAGAATTGGCTTCCTTGAAAGAAGAAATATATTATTGGGTTGGAGATTATCCTTTACCTATTTAATGTAATTTTTGAAGATTATCATATGTTTGCTGTTGTCTGAAGTATTCAATACGTTATTACTTCAGGCCTATGATTGATAATATAATTTATTGTTCAAAAATATATTTAATTATAATGCTATTTTTTTAAAAAAATATAAGAATGAATATTAACGGATGCTTATACAAATTTTTTTTATGACTAATATATCAAGTTTCTTTCTTCAGCAGATGCCCGCCCGTAGTTAGGAGATAATCATCTAAACTAAAAGTCTTCTTGTTAATGAATAGAAGGTAATAATATTTCAAGGTTTGTGAATAGAAAACACTTGGAACAGATATATATTCGTCACTATCAGATCCTTCAAGCTCTTGAATAACCCATAGTCCTTTAGCACTTTTATTATTGGCTTGAAGAGTCTTCAAAAGTTTACTAAATAGTTGTTTTCCATACTCTCTCCATTTTTCATCACCCGTTAATCTGTACATATAAAAAATTGATTTTATTGTATGTGGGGTTAAAAGTTTCTTATTATCCATTTTGTTGATCCATAATGGAACACTTGGCTTATCTTTCCATGTCCCTTGCTTTTTATTAACATCATCTTCATTGAAGCTAATGAAGCTAGTATCCTTATTTTCAGTGAACATCAATACTCTATTAATTTTAGAAGAGTCCGAATCAGAATTTGAAATTTTCTTTGGTGTGTCATCAGAAGTGACAACTTTACTTGAAACAAATACAGCGTCATTGATAACTGAAGAATGATATTCTCCAGCCAATACCGAATTAATTTTTTTTTTGGGATCAAATATACATGTATTATCTTCTTTACCACATGCATCAAAATACATATGGTTAGGGATTGCACCATCAAAAAAGTCAGTTAATAAAAAACAACTTTCTGTCAATTCGGATGCAAAGTCCATATACTTGGTTATATTAAATAATTTGGATCCCATAGCCATTGTAACAGCTAGTTCACAAGATGATGAAAACATATCTTGATGTCTTCTTAATTTGACATTTAATTCATTTGTAGATGGAGAATATTGCACGCTTGACTCTAAAGTTGAAATTAATGTTAAATTTTTTGCGAAAGGTGTCTTTGGTTGAAATTTCATTAACAATAAAATTTGATCCATGGCCTTAATAAAATAATTCCGAGTACTCAATATATTCTCTTTATTTAAATTAGTTGATCTCTTTATTATTTCATTGTGAGCAATATCATCAGTGTTATCCACAATGTTAACATTTTCAATTTGTTCATTTGTTAGCATTGTGTCATCATTTATTGCAACCTTTTCTTCGACAGCATTGGTTTGTTTTGCCATATTCTTTAAAATGTCATAGTTGTCAAATAAATGGTATAAATTTATTAAGTTTTCGTACACTGGGATTGTATTTTCATTCATTACAAATACTTGTTTTTTATCAATTTTATTATTTTCTGATATTTTCAAGGTACCGTCTTGTTCACAGTGAACAAATTTAAACTTTTCATTAATACTTTTCATTACAGTACCACGACGACCATGGTTACCCTTTGAGATATCTTCCTCACTAAGAAGCTGGCAGCCTGAAGGATCAATCTCATTTGGAAATAAATATGGTATAGCGAACTCATCCTTTGATTTTGTTAGAGTGCTTACTACTTCGAACACTGTAGAAAAATAACGATTGTCGTTTGTTAATTGTGAGAGTCTTGAAAATTCTAATGCCATTTTGCTAATCGAGCCAGCATCATCAACTCTATATGGAAATCGGTTCTGATACTGAGACTGCCATGGAAATGAAGTGATTGGAATACCATTTGGAGTATCAAATGCACGTAAAATAAAGTCTGCAAGCACTCTTGCTTGAGATAAAAGAACTGGCTCTTCTGATATTTCGTATGCTGAAATTAAACCACCCAAAGCCCTTGTTATTAAATCAGGAATATCTACAAAAGATACAGAGCTAGGAGGTAATCTGAAATCAATTTCTTTGATAATTGCAACAGCTTCACTAAACATAGAACTTTGGCCCATTATATATAGGGTGTCGAGTACATCTAGCAGTTTTATAGGCCATACAAAACCCTTACCTTGTGTCCCCTTTGCTTCATTTAAATCTTGTTTTGCTTTTGTTATTATTCTATCTTTCTCTAATCCTTTCGAAAGTAAAGACTGTACTTCCACTATTAATTTTTCATAAACAGCTATATCTACAGAAGAATCGATAACAGAATTTTGTATACCCGTTGAAGGAAGATCACTTGAAAGTTCTGATGGTTGATCCAATTTGTCATTATTAGTATTATATGGTAATGCTAATTCAAATAGCATTGGGTATTTTACTTTTGTTGTCAGCAATGAAGTTAACCATAAATCTTGTGGACTATCGTAATTATGTGCAAATTTTTCTTGTTTGACATTTGATATTAAAAGTGGGAAATATTTATTCTTAACTCGAAGAACTTTAGGATCTGACAGATCCGTTGTGAGAGAACCTTTTTTAGAATCTAAATGATGAGAACCAATTCCTTTATCGTCAAGTTTATTGTGTATTTCACTTTCAGTGAATCCTGACTTAATTTTATTACCACCTGCGTTTCGATTGTCAATATTATTTTTATTATTATATGTGTTTGATGTAACGTCTTTTATTGTTTCATGATTATTGTTACTGATGCTGGGCATAACCTCATTCTCCGCATACGAGTTCAATTTATTTATTTCATTTTGAAATGTGTAATAGAATAACAGCCCGATAGTTATACACAATGGCAACACTGATCGCAGTTTTCTAATAGTCGAAAGCACAACTTTTGTATATTTCATATTCTCTTCAAAGTACTGTAAAAAATAAAATTTAGTTATATCTTAAACGATCTGAATCCTAATGATGATTAACTCGCCAACCTTGCTAATATGGAACCAGACAACAATATAGAATCAACCAAAAACTCAATATTCAAGGGGTCAGTTTAAAACTGGTGTGTTTAAACAAATCGTTACTATGCCTTATAACTTGTATCGTTAACATTAAAATTGCAATTAATCATTTGAATTATGGGATCTTAAAACATACGTGTACCTTTATTATCAGGTAATGGGCTGCGATGTGTTTAAATTTTTCACATTTTCGAATTCTCGAAGCACAAAATAAATGGAGCTGCATAGTTAAATGAAAAATGTTAAAAGATAAACAATGGAATGAGATGATTCATCTGTTAAATAATGATAGTTTTAAAGAATACTATATCTTTGGTTGGGTAGTTCCACTTTTCAAAAAAATGTATATTGATATCTTGCTATTAAAGTGATTAATTTTATTCTTGATAGATCGTAGTAGAAGCTCCTAGAACGATGTCATCGAGAAAAAGGTCACTTACTGTAACTCCGGTGAGAGGAGAGGAACATAATATTAAGCGTTTAGAAGACTTTAATGATAATAAGAAGAGGAGTATCTCAAATTTTGAATCAATTAGAGAATCTGGAGAAGTTGATTGGGAGAAAGAATGGATAATACAGAATTTAGAATTGGAAAGAGTTTTAGAATTGAAGAAATTTTTAGAGTTAGAAAAATCCATAAAATGAAAATGCTTTATTAATGGAGTGAATTAAATAATAACAATTTATCTAAGTCTTTAAATATGGTGTACGAGATTAATTACTACAATGAGCATTGAGATGGTTATGTATCTGTTCTGCAGACCACCTCTTTGTAGATTCAAAAGAGACCATTCCCAAACAACAATCGATTAAGAGTTGTCTTTGAATTACATCATCGATGTACTTTAAACCAGGTATTATCGTTTGTATATATTCATTTATTTCAGAAGGTTGTTTGTTCAAAATGTATTTGGAATTCCCAGATTCTCCGAACATTCCAACAAAAGCATCGGCTGTACCATATTTCATCACTTCTGGCCATTCACTGCTAGATGGAATTCCAAATTTCTCGAATATGGAAAAGAGTAATTTGATGTCACTACCTACTTCTTCTCTAAATCCTGCATTGTCATCATCACTGAAAGACCCATCAGTTATAACTGCTGGTAAATAATTTATATTTTTTATTTTTAAAGTTGGATCGACTAGTAACTGTGATAACACGATGAATGCTGCCCAAATATCCACTTTATTTGTATAGTTTCTAACACTAAATAATAACTCTGGCGCTTTGTATATCGAAGTAGATACATCTGTAATTTTTTGATCAATTAATTCTTTACCATTATTCTCATTTATTATATCATAAGATATGCCAAAATCAGTAATCACCAAAGTATACTCTGAATTGTTGTTCTGTTCCAACAATATATTATCTAACTTAATATCTCTATGGATTATTTCCATTGAATGTATGTACTTCAAACCATTTATGAGTTGTTGGAAAAAATTGAATGTGTACTTGTTTGAATCAAACCTATTTTTATGGTAAACAGTCGTATTAGATGTTATATTGATATCGTAATATGGGTTTGCTACAGCTCTTGAATTTGATATCAATAGTTCTTTCAATGTGAATGGGTAGTATTTAAAAGTTAATTCATAGTTTGTATTTTCAATGTACTCAAGTAAATCTATTACGTTTCTATTTCTACCGTTTACATTTAACTTTTGAAGTATCTGGATCTCGACTAATGGATTATGAGGCGGGATGACTCCATCCTTTGGTATCACTTTTATTGCTTTGTATCCTGCTCTAATTACTTTAGCACACCTTGTCACCGATATGATATCTTCCATCTTCATTAGTTCACACTTGTATTTATTATTTTATATGAATTACAATAACTGCTAAGTCTATTCATTCAGGTTAAGCTTTTTTTTAAAGACAAAAACATTGGATCTGCGCAAGTCTGTTGGTCAATATATTTTAATGATTCAATTTATTTAGTAGTTAATAAGACAAGGTAAAAATGTTTTAAAATTGTACAACAAAAGTAATTTAAGGATTGTGATATATATCTCATATGATTTTAAATAAATTTGCTAATTTTGTTAAATTATAAAATAAATATATATAATTTACTTATATTGATTTAGTATAAGATGAATATGTTGTAATTTACACCAGATATGAAATTGAATCTATAAGTTACTGGGGAATCTAGTTTCTCTTCTTCATGTCAGCATCCTCACCGTAGACTCTGTCGTCGTCATTACCTTCGACTTCTAATTTGATGGCTTCCATTCTTTCGATTTGTTCTTGTAGAGCCTTCTTGTTTCCGGATAATTCTGGGTCGAATAAGTCATCTTCTGGCTTTCTGTAAGAACCACCTAATCTATCCCATAGGGTGGTGAATTGACCGTAGTTGTAGTTGAAGTACAGATGGTGGACGGTGTGGCATGCAGTACCGTTTAAGTATGGATTGTTTGACATGTGGTTAGCGTCGTGAATCATGATGGACCAGAAGTTAACGAATGTGAATAGAACTAAGTATAAGTACTTGTTTAATGGCATGAACATTGGATACAAGTGATATGGTAAAGATTGGAAGTAACCGTCGACTGGGTGGAAGGCGTGGGAGGCAAATGGGGTGCAGACCAACCACTTGTGGTGAGGCTTGTGCAATGCCTTGTAGACTCTTGGCCAGTGTAACCATCTGTGGGCTAGATAGATACCACAGTCGGTGAACATAATGAAAGTGATGTACTCGAAGAACAGTTGTTTCCAGCCTTTCGAGCTTGATAGATCGATGTCTGTGTATAATTTAGAGTAACCTTTCAATTCCATTATGAACCAGAAGGAGGTCATGACGGACATCAATGGGATTGAAGACAAAGCCAATTTGATTTCCAAAGTCATTTGGTTCTTCAAGTAACGAGGATGGTTGAAAACGTTCTTGTCGAACAAAGTGAAGTAGGATAAAGTACCGAAGAACAGGTATAAGATCCAAGCGAAGACGGTGGCGACGACGGACAAAGATAATGCTTCTCTCAACAGGTTACTACGTGGTAAGACACTTTTGAAAGTGTCGACGGTCATGTCCATCAAGTATGGGGTGTAACCGTAGACGTCTTGGCAGATTCTTTCCTTGTGTGGGACACCGTTCAAAGAGTGTAACAATTGAGTGGTGTTTGTGATGCCGGCATTGATGTTTAGAGTCTTGTGCCAATCGACAGGGATGCTTTGAGCCAAAGAGACCGGTAGGACGTTGGCGTAGAACTTATCCAACACTAGAGTGTCGACAACTTCTAAAACGAAATCCATTGTATGAATGTGTGGGGGGAATGGAGTATGCTTATGCTGGGGGGGATGCGGAGAAATACGAAGATATGACGATAAAACAAGAAAACACAAAATAGAACAATATTTGTTGAAAGTGTTTTATTTTATTTTTGGCAATGCCGTAAAGCTTGGTCCATTTATATACAAATAAGTTTTTAATCAACCAGGAGGATACACACCAGTGGGTTATGATTGTAAATATAAGTTGTTTAATGAGTGTCTAACCTTAAAACGAAGTTGAGTGATATTATATGCCAAAATTGCCAAAAGTTTATCAATAGACGACAGAGAATAGAAGAACAACGAGGTATTTGAAAAATTTTTCATAGCCATCCATCGCTTATGGCCATAGGAATCGTTTATTGTTAATAAGAATAAGTGGGTGGTTGCCGAATGGTTTACCGCAAGGCAGAGAGAGAGAGAGACAGGATAAGAAGAAGAGAGAGATGTGTTTCGTATCGGCCATTGGGAGCGAACGAGCGAACGAGCGAACGAGCGAACGAGCGAACGTGACAGCAAAGCAAAGCAAAGCACGTAACAGTTTTTGTGTTTTTGTGTTTTTGTGTTTTTCGTATTTGTGTTTGGCTTGGGCCACAGGGCAGAGCAGCAGAGAGAACGAACGAATAAAAAAATTTTTCACTTGTTTCGTGTTGTGTTTCGTGTGTGTCCCCGGTCGGCCCGCAGAGAACGAGGGAGTTATTAGTGTGGTGTCTGGGTGGATAGTAGCTCGTTCGTTCTTCGTTCTTCGTTGTTCTTCGTCTGGTCCTCTGTTATACGATAAAATGGAACCCTGCAAGCAACGTCTTTCCTCTTTGTGAGTGTGCTCCGGGGAAATCATTGGATCATTGGATCATTGGATCATGGGATCATGGGATGGTCTCTGTGTGTGTGTGACTCGTGGCCTCGTTGTATCGTATCGGCTTGACTATCGCAGCAAACAATTCTCTCTATACGACCAGGGTGCACTTCATTCGAAGAAAGAACGACATACACCCATACACCACCGCTGCGCGGGGGCATGGGGGGTGGCGTCTCGTTTAATTTTGGGCCATGGTGCATTTTTGCGCAGACACTGCACGGTGGTATATATCGGTTGTCGTCGGTTGTCGCTCTCTCGTCAAAACGTCTTTTACATTTTACACTATTTACATTACACATAATCACATAGACACATACATACATACACACATACACACTCAATGGGCGCCCCTGCCAGGCCTCTCGAGATCCCGATCCCGGTCGGCGACAAGCCAGTGCATCGCCAATGGGTGCAAGCTGTCACTCTGGGGCACGTGGACGCGGCGCTGGCCGTTCACACCCGTCACCACCGCACCATTGGTGTCGCTGGTGAACTCGACGTCCCGTTTGTAATCAAGCGTCTCAACCACTCGGCCTTGGTCCAGGTGGATGATCTCGTCGGGCCACTGGTGCAGACCGTCAAAGATATGTGTCGCATACAACACACTACAACGCCTCTCGCGCGTCTCTCGCTCAAGGAACTCCAGAATCCGGCTTCGCCCAATCACGTCCAAGTCAACAGTAACCTCGTCCAGGAGAAGCACCCTCCATGGCTTCATCAGCCCCATCACTAACTGCACTCGTCTCTTCTGCCCATCGCTCAGCATGTGCATGCGCCAACTCACATCCACTTCAAGTATCTCAAGCAGCACTAGCGCACGCGCTTTGAAGTGCTCGAACCCAACACTGTTCAGCAACTCGCTAACACGGATGTCCCGATTGATGATCTCCATGTGTGCCCACTCGATCCCCAAGTACACACAATTGATGATCCCTTTATCCTCACTGTCCACAGGGATAGGAGAAAATGGGTTGTGGTCGTTCACAAGGATCTCCCCCGTCAGACACAGGTTCTTCCCGCTCAGCAGCTTCAGGATCGTCGACTTCCCGGCACCGTTGCATCCCACAAGCAACGTCCTGGTGTTCCATGGGATCTTGATATTGATGTCATGCAGCACCGGTTTCTCATGGTGCGGGAATGTATACGTCAAATTTGTAATTCTAACTGCGCAAGACTCTGTCATGGTTTTCCTGTAAAAACTCGCTGTTAAATAGATATCTTTTCTAATACCTTGCAGTTCCCCTCCCCCCCTTCCCCCACAGAAAACAACAATGAGAAAATATCAACATGATTTTTGTCAATAGGAACTAAAATAATATCTTGCTTTATATATCAATGAAATGTGATGTCGAATTTCTTCCTATTCTGCATGTTGCACCCACAGTAATGTTTGATTATGGCCATTGAAAAATTTCCGTGGGAATCGTAAGTGCACGTGATCGCAGGTATTTTTCATCGATTTTTAGGTCGTCTTCAATATATTCTTGAAACTTTCCAATTGGAAAGTTTCAAGAATGGGTATATCGTTATGATCAACTTTTGAATTTTACTAATGACTATACTACTGATGAGTATGATGTGTGACTATAGTATAGTTCCCATTGAAGAGCACGGCAATTGTATTAGACCTCTACGACCTGCAGTTCTATTGACCATTCTTTGTGGACTCAAAACAGTAAAGAAAGATATTACCTAATTGAGACATAGACAAAGAAGGTCTGCGCACAATGGATGAAGTCGATGACATATTAGATCAAGATAGAGGGGATGAGGAGATAGATGAGGAGGAGGAGGATGAGTTTAAGGATGTAGAAGAACAAAATAATGACGATGATGATGATGATAATGGGGACGACGAGGACAATGACGAAGATGATGACGACGAAGATGACAATGATGATGAGGAGGAAGAAGAGGAAGAGGAGGAAGAGGAAGAGGATAACGATAACAATAATAATAATGATAACAATAATGAGGATGATGAAGATGAAGAGAATGATATTGAAAATGAAAATGAAAATGACAACGAGAATGAAAATGACGAAGAAGAGAACGATGAAGAGAGCCAAGTAGATGCAGATGCAGATGCAGATGCAGATGCAGATGCAGATATAGACATGGAAGATGCCGACGCAGACGCAGATGCAGATGCAGACGCAGATACTAACGTTAATGATAATGATGAAGAAGAGGATGACGAAGAGGATGAAGACAAGAAAGATATAAATCACGTCAAACTTACAAAGACAGAGAAATTAAGGCAATATTTCATGACTACGTATAATAGTGCTAAAATGGCAGAAAATTACAGTATATCTCCAACAGTTGCCATTCCAATTCAAACGCATGTAAATGCAATTACAATGTCAAAAGGCCTCAATTACATGTTCCTAGGAGGAAGCGATGGGTATATTAGAAAATACGACTTTAAAAATAGTATGGATGGTAAAGCATCTCTAACTCTGATACAAAAACATTCCCTCCCTGAATCAATGGACTATGCTGGGATAACTTTATCATGTTGGGAAAATGAAATCCCTCAAAAAAGATCAGAAGTAAAATTAACAAAAAACAATAAAGAATACGAACAATTAGTAAGCCCCGTATACTCACTTGAGGTTCAAAGTGAATGTATGTATATACTGAGTGGATTAAATAACGGTGGTATTACAATGCAAGGTGTAAGATTTGGTGAAGGATCAATCGCACATTATTTTAAGACACCTGAGAGTCATAAACAAACAGTAAACATATTAAAATTAAATAATGATGAAACCACTTTTTTGAGTGGTTCATGGGATAAAAAATTACTCGAATGGGACTTAGAAACTGGAAAAATTATAAATGACTTCCAAGGAGTTCTTTCTATTCCTTCATCTTTAGAAATGAGACCGCTATTCTCGACAGTTGAGGTTGCAAATGTGGTAACAAATTCTAATCTTGAAATGGCTAGTAATGAAAATAATTCTTTACATGGTGATAATGCAGATGATGATTTGGACTCACTCTTTGGTAATGATGAAGAATCTTCCAATAAGTACGATGCACAAGAGGATAAGGAGAATGCCGATAAAATGGACGTGGATAGTAGCAACGATGATAAAGAGGTGCAACTTACTGTGGATAAGAATAACAACTCATTGGACGAAATTTCAAGAACAACATTAAAAACAGTTTATGATCCTATTATTTTTATGACTTCCGGTCTAAATGGTAATGTAGATATCTGGGATAGACGTATATCAACCGGGCTTGCTCTTTCGATGCAAAGAGCAGCAAATACACCACCTTGGTGTTTGTCGGCAACTTGGTCTGCGGATGGTGATCATATTTATGCTGGAAGAAGAAACGCTTGTGTTGAAGAGTTTGATATAAAAATGCCTTCTAAACCAATTAACACCTTCAAACTACCGTCAATATCTGGTTCCGTATCATGTGTCCGCGCAATGCCAAATAATAGACATATTTTATGTGGTTCACAGGATAATATCAGATTGCTTGATACCAATCTTGCATTAAATCCTAATTCTTCAAAGGGTCGTAATCATTTTAGTATCGTGCCAGGCCATCATGGTGGTGTTATATCGGATATATATATTGATCCAAGTTGTAGATTTATGGTGAGTGCCAGTGGTAATAGAGGTTGGCAAGGTACTACAACAGATCATGCATTATTGTACGAAATAGACTTACAATAATAAAATTTAGTGTGGGATTGTTGTGTTTGTAAAGAAACAAAGTCTTTGCAAATGTCAATTTTACTGCAATGTGTAATATAATTTATAAAATTTCATAGCATAGAAATATAGTATTATTCACTTCTTGTAATTAATTTACTTAGTATATCTAGCACCAATTTGCTTGATTTCTTTAATTGCATTTTTAAATAATAATAAATATTGTCAATCACTATTGGATCCAATTTTTTCATCAGAAGTTCATTGTAATTGATATAATTATAGTAATATGAATATATTAACGTAGTTATGAGTATTAATGCAATATTCATAATAAATGGATTTTTGAACCTGAAAAGTACACCGTTAGTGTATCTTCTGAGAAGTTTTAAATCTTTCGTTCTTTTGACCTGTGCTTTCCTTACTTCGTTAATTTTATTTTCTTCCAGCATGTAGTTAATCACAGAAGCCATATCATATCTTTTAGTGATCTTATCATTGCTTGATGCAGTGTTATTTAATACACTATACTTATTTATATTTGTGTTCTTAATATTACAGTTATCTATTATTGGATTTTTTCTTGTACAAATCATAATTTTACTCCAAATATCTTCATTATCCACATCTTTCAAAACCTGCTGTTGAATTATGGCATGAATAAGATCATGCTCGTTCTCAAAATTTTCAATATTGTCATTACAAGATTTTAGTAAGTGTTGTTTTGCGTTTAAAATAAAATTTGAATAAATTATTAATGGAAGTTGCATGCTCCTATATGATATTATCATATCGAAAATGGAAAATAAAGTGTCGTTATTATAATTTGTTTTGTTGATTTTTAATTCATGAGAATAAATTGTCAGTATAGAAGAGACAGCAAAAAATGGTTGCAGCTTTCCCAATTGTAATTTATTAAAGAGTTCAAGATCTTTTCCTTTAAGTATGTTTGGAATAATCTCTAACTGATCAATTGAAAAATACAAGGTGTCTGTCATAAAATCTCTGAGGTATAACAATGTAAAGCTTTCGATAGAATCAAATAAGGTCCTTTCTTGCATATCCGACAATAGTAAGTCAACCTGAGATTCCTTTTTACTCCATTTATGTTGATTTGAAACTAGAGATCCATTGCAATAAACGAGAATAAATACTGATATTAAATTATGATAGCCTTGGTAATATCTTAAATAAGGATGAAAATACAGAATCTTGATAATAAAATAATTAAGTAAAAACCTCAGATTATCCCTTAAAATTGAATTGGGAAGATCCACAAACGATCGATCTACGTCTAATTTCACTTGATGGGCATCTTTAACATTACAAATGTCTTTCTCATCAAATATTTTTTTATATTCTTTTCTTCTAAATTCTGTTGACTTTTTCAATTGATACTCGAGTAAGAGTGACCAACATTTAGCTCTTGTTTTATTATTTACAAACCCCAAGTCACTCCTACCTAAATAAGAAACCAGTGAAATTGAATTAACCTTGATAGCAAACTCAATTACCTTTTCTTTTAGAATCTCTTCTTCGTATCCATTTGGTTTAATGTCATCAAACTCTGGTATTTTTTTATTTTTTAATGTAACCATTTTGTTCCCACAAAAAATAAACTCTCTTTGAAATATAGCTGCTTCTTTTGGATTTATCCATAAATTTTAAATTAGTTAAGATTAAATATTTCATATAAATATTATATCTGTTTTAAATATTATTGATTTAACCTTTTGTAATATAGTTAATTGTCTTGGTAGTTCAAAAAAAATAGAGTCTTGATGAGTTGAAAATTTATATCCAAATAGATACCCTAAAATTTTACGGACTTAAAAACTGAGATATAAAAAAGCAAGATTCTAAATGATTAAATGAAAATATATATATATTTTTTATTTGTTCGTATGTTTGTTATATATTTTACAAATTAAATGCAATAATGTCTATGTAAGCCAGATAGTCGAGGAATCTGGTTAAATAAAAAATACAAGCTTCAGAAAAAATATAGCTTATGAAGTCATTAAATATCGTTAATAATACAATCAAATGCTTACGCATTTAGAATTATAGTTTTGAATTCAGGATGTTTTTTGTTAAGCAACTGGGACAGTGCTAGGCTGGGATTTAGGCATCTGTGAATTATTTCCCTTGTTTGCCATTTCTGGAACAGAATTTATATTTTTTGTTTCGTGATTATTTTGGGATACAGGTGATTGGGAATTAAAATTAGGATTTGTGGGACCTTTAGGATTTGGTGGTTGATTTTGTGATTGGTTATTAGTATTTTGTCTATGTTGAGACAATCTTGAAAAATATTCCTTGCGGTATTTTGACGTTATATCACGGAGTTGATCATATGCTTTACTACCGAGCATCGTACCAAATCTAATTGTTTGTGTATCATTCGATATTTGATTTAATCGTGGAGGCTCTTCGTAGAACTTCATTCCATAATCATTTCTCGGGGAATCATATTTCCATTTATCATGTAGTCTTATTGCAGCATCAAATTGTGAATCATAAATGTCGATAGGCTCTTTAGAATTATTTTCTTCTTCTAACTTATCGAAATCAAAAAACTCAGATAATCTATTTTCATCAGGTACAACAGAAGTGTTCACTTTCCTATCTATATATTCAACACCATTACGTCCAATACGCTTCCTAAATTTGACAGGAAGTTCTTTAGATAATATTTCGTTTTTCGACTTAAAAGGATTATATATCTCCAATTGTTTATATTTAGGGTTATTAGAGTTCATGAATTCACCGCTTTCACTGAAAGCTGAAATTTCATCTGACGTTCCCTTAAAATAATCATCCATCTTTGGAACGTAATAAGCACGATCGACTTGGAATTTAGACAGTGCAATTGATGCAAATGGAGCAGTATCCAAATCAACACCTTTTGGTAATGACATATCAAACACAGGATTATAAGGATCATCGGTTAAGTTAAAGAACAAGTTTCCATCCTCCAGGTTTCTCTTTTCCATTCTGTCAAATACAAATTTTCTTGCGTTAACTTCTTTATTGGATAATAATTTTTCAACATCCTCCAAAACAATATCAGGAACTTTAGAAGTAGGTAATTTAACATAAACATGTGAAACTTGTTGTTGTTGCTGTTCTTGCTGGAGCAACTGTTGTTGCAGTAATTGCTTTTGTTGTTGTATTTGTTGTGGTGTTAAAATTTGCTTTTGAGGCTTGCCTGAGAGAACACCTAAAGCATTATCAACTTTAGGATTTTGAAATTGTTGTAATTGATATAGTTGTGCTTTCGTAAGTTTTTGACCATTCTTGACCATCTCTTCTAATTCTTCTTTGGTTAATTTAAATTTATTATTCTTTTTAGTTGATGAATCTGAAGCTTGAGAATCTTTTTTTGTTTTTTTCACAATATTTACACGCTTTCTCTTATGATTTACCAAATCTTCATCATCTCCACTGATGTTCAGCTTACGTTTCAAAGCTTTCAAATTACATCTGTCTTCAAATACTTTTAATTCTTTATCGAAAAAATTTGATGTGACATGTTCTCTTTTCGCTACTAATAATGCCAAATCCTTTGCATTTCTTAATGCTTGTAATAATAATCTTAATTTTTGAGTATTTACAACATCGATCCTTCTAGTTTTCCTTGGCTGTCTCACCTCACGTCTTCTGAAACATACATATGGATCAGAGTCATCTTTTTCACCATGCCTCTCAAATTTCAATTGAGGAAAAATCTCAGCGTTATCTGAAATAATTTTACGACTTTTCCAATGATCATAAACTTTTTCACCAAAAGTATCTATTAAGGTTATAAGTGGTCTGGGTTCAATTTGGTAGGTAGTATCAAATTCTGTACTAAATTTCTGACTTTTAAGCAGATTCAATTCTTTACCTAATTGGTTTTTTAGATGTTCGTTACCTATATCTGTTTTAGCTAATGTAAGTTTTAAATCTTGAAATGTTAAAATATTTTCTGGATCCACACTTAAAAAGGGTTGTCTTTCATGAATAGCTTTCTCAAATGCAGTGCACAAAAGTTCAAACTCATCTTCAGTTAATTTTAATTTTTTGTCTGCAGTTGAAGATGATGTACCGGCAGCTGCTGATGGTATTACATTATTAATCTTTTCATTTAAGAAAATTTCATCCTCTTCATCCATATTATAAGTAATAGCACAACAATCTTCCACTGTGGCAGAAAATTGAATGTAACTTTTTGGATATTTATAATTACCATAATAGTATTTATCAAATTCATCCCAAGTATGTGATGCATCTGGTGTTGGGATATATTCTTTCTTCTGTGAATTAATTATACCAGCATTATCTTTTAATAAAATTCTATGCAAATGGACTTCCTTTTCTTCATGCTTCTCGACACCTGTCTCGATTTCAACAACGTCTCTTTGCTGTAACTCTTGTTTATCTAAATTTTTTAGATCACTTGGTTTATAGACTCTCAAACGCTGTTTAATTGAAATTTTTCTATGTCTGAATCTAGAAGAACCACTACCATCCGCGGTATTAGCATTTGATCTTGCAGAGCGAGTACTCATTCAAAAAAATATGTGTAATAAAATGGAGATCTTTTAAAAAAACAAAAATAATATAAGATACAAATTGTAATTCCCGATAAAAAAATTTTTAATGACTAGAAACGGGAATTAATAAATGAAACAAAAAAAGGAATAAAACCGAAATTTTCAAAGGTAAAAAAGAGGCAAAATTAGTTATTAATTAGTAGAACCACGATGATAATAATAAAAAAAAGGGAATTAGAATAATTGGAAATGATAAACGATTCCAATTTTTGGTGACACTTTTATCAGTATTAATCTAATTTAGTGACAATAAATATCTCGTTGACAGTGTGTCGTTCCGGGTAAATGAATTTTATAATTTTTCGTTTCTTATTTTTTTTTTTTCCTTGGAATTGGAATTGGAATCCTTCTCTTCTCGATTTCTCTCAAATTTAAAAGATACTACTGATTTTGGTGGGGAGAATCTTTTTCTACTTTCTTTTCACTGTAATTAAACAAACCGCCGCGCTTCACGCTATGAAAGTAACGAAGAGAAAAGAAGAAAAATGGAAAACACACACAAGCTGGGAAGAAGAAAAATTTTTTTTAAAAAAAATTTGTTTTCAAAAAATTCACTCTTCTAATAAAATAATGCACCAATGTACCAAAAAAAAAAAAACAACAAAACCAATAAAGAAATAAAAAGCCCCTATCGTTATAATAACACAACTAAAATATGCACAGGAAGTAACACAAAATAATCTTAATGGAAATAAAATAAACACACTAAAACCCACGGACACAAAATCAGATAAAAAAATTACCAAATTAGCGAAAAAAACAAATTTAGTAATTTATCCGTAGAATGGGAACTCCTAAACTTAATTAATATCCCTTAACGTTTTCTTAGTCGTCGTTGTTCTCACTGCCCGGTTTCTTTTAATTTTCGTATTTGGCGTGTCTTTAATTATTGCGTGTGAAACTTTTCACGCTAATAATTAACAACAACAACGAACAAAAAAAAAAAAAACAAAAGAAGGAAAGAACTATTACTACAATCAATAAAAAAAAGTTATTTTATTATGGTGTAGTGGTATTAAGTGTGTGGTGAGTGTAATGTGGTTATTATTGGTAATGTATGATATTTGCTAATGTAGTGATAAATTATTAAAATAGCATAATAACAATATGAAAATTTTAGATATTAACCACAGGTATTAACATATAATAATATATATTAATTAATGAGAATATACTAATAATACATAATAAACAGTTAATAAAACCATTAAATTTGAACTATATTCATAACCTTGGTTAAAGATAATCAAAGTTCACGCATAATAAAATGAATAGTTTATTATGGTTAATTATGTTTATTTTTTCCTCAATTTTTGCCACCGAAAAGTAAATTATTAGAATGATTGTTTTGTTTTTCGGTTTGAGGAGCCGACGATCAAAGAAAATTTTAAAAGAAATTTTTTTATTTTTTGTGTGTTTTATTGGTGTGAGCGGTATTCATCCGGGCGGGTCAGTGGTTGACAAGTAATAAAAATTTCATTTTTGTGTGATTTTGTATTATTTTTATTACTTGATTAGGAAATTTTTTGAGACGTGGATTTCCTAATACGGAACTATTGATACTACATTCGGTAATTTTTCTCAAAAATTCAGTTCCCCATATTTTGTGGTTATGTTTATCATTTTGCACGGAAGTTAGGGTAATCTTTTCTACCTAAAAACCCCGTTGATATGGCCTTACATATGTATGTGTAGAGAATTGTTCCAGTCACCTGACATTTATCAGATCTCAGAAATATTGTGCCTGTGTATGTGTCAATTTCTTAAATATGGTGCACGATACTATATATCCAGTATATACACACTATCTTAATGAGAATATCCCTTCAAAGTGACACAATACGAAGAACAATTGTTTAAAATGTAAATTACGTTGGGTAATAATATTTACAATTTTTCTTAAACAACCTTACATACAATATTGTTAAGTTGTGTCACTTACTGATGTCTTAGTGTAATTAGATGGGGTTTCTATCTTTTGTAATTCACAAAGTGTCAGTAATTATCAGTCTGCCTTTTTTTATGTGTCTAGAGAGTAATAAAATTTTATATAACTAAGTGTGTATCTGAATAATATAAAAGGGGTTGTTGTTGTTGTTATTTATTAATTTAAGATTAATAATTTGCCGTTTTCAATATTCTATCTATTTTAAGTGTTTATGAAAACTTGTTCAGAGAGGCGAAATAAAATAATGTCAGTACGTCAACTGACTTGCTTAATAGTTGGGGAAATACCTTCCATCCAATTTATATCGTGGAGACTGAGTCTAGGAAATGCTTTTGTTATATTGGTTTCTCAAAATATCTCTATCGATGGTTTGATTTCATGGAAATCAACAAGACTTGGTGCTAACTTTTTTACTCCAAATATATTTGCAAAAACTTTCAAAGAGCTAATAGAAAATACAACATTTAAGAAAGATTTAGAATATCAGAAATATAAATTAGATTTGGTAATTGTGTCTGGACTCTCTTTAGAGTCCTTTAGGCAAAACTGTATAGATTTACAACCATTCTGCGATCAGGATACAATCGTCTTGGTGAGTTCAGATTTTGGTGTCGGGTTAGAGACTACTGCAAAATTACTCTTTAAAAATAATTGTAAAATTGTCCTATCAATATATTGTGCTGTTGAATGTCGCCAATTATCGTTAGGGTCATTTGCATTGATTAATGATAAAGACTGCTATTTTTATATTGGAAACACTTCTCGTGAAATCGAAAACTTGAATGAACCACAGCGTGGCATTGAATCCTTCGAAATAAATAATGTCGTTTACAAAGATCCAGCAATTCTAAAATTTTGCGAAATACTGGCAGAAAGTAAATGGGTTATAGTAAATTTTATAAAAGATTCAAGAAAAATGTCAGCTATTGTTTGGAAACATATTATACCAAAAATTTCATTAAATATACTTTGTATTATTCACGATAAATTTGAATACAATGATTTAATGAATAATCTGGCTACAAAAACTATCTTTGAGGATTTGGTAGACGAACTAATGTCCATTTCGTATAAACAGTGTCAATTAAGAATTGACGAATTTTATGATAAAGAAAGAGATATGGTTGACTACAATAATATTTTAATTCATTCGAATAAAAAGAGACAAGACATTTATGATACAACATCGACTGAATATCCTGTTTATCTATCGCTTCCATTTGAGCTGTATTGTTTTTATCACAAATTTGAATTTCCTGCCGACATTCTGTTGTATCAACCAATTGTGCTTGGAAAAAAATATAATGTATCATGCTCAAACTTAAATTTTCTTTATTCATTTTATTTACAACTTTTAAAAATAAATGGGATCTCTATTCTTGGAGGTAACATTGAAAAAAAACCTTCGTTGTTTTTTAATATTAAGGGTCGCTTAGAGATACAGAATGGTATAAAGAATACAGCGACTGTCACAAATGAATCTGGCTTTGAGGAAAAAACTAAGAAGACAAAGAAGAAAAAGAAGAACAGATCTGAAGCAAAACAAAAAAGTAATCTTGATAAAAAACATTCTAGACAAAGATCAGATATATTACTATCTAATGATTTCCTTAAGGAAGACTTGCTGCCAAGCAGTTCAAATATTCCATTATTCTCAAATGCGTCAGTAAATAATCCACCAAGTAACACTATATTTTCATCTGGTTTTGAAGACGTGCTATTGAATCTGGGCAGTGCCATAAATAACGTTGGGGTGGTAACAACAGCTCAATCTACTTCATCAAAAAATCCAGATGAGATAGTTAGCCCAAGTAACCAAGGATCAACTTCATACTCGGAAACAGGGTCATGTTCCTCATCAAGTGACAGTGAAAATGTTGATAAAAACTATTCTCCGACAGAAAATAATTTAAAACAAATGAATAACAATGATGGGTTATCTTGTAATTCAGATGGTAGTTCAGATATTGTGGTTTTGGATGGAGTAGGTTTAACTCACAGATATAAAAAGTACTCAGAAAGTCTAGTTGATTTTTTTGAGACACCAAAATTATTTAAGAAATACAGGTCAAGGGTAAATTCAAAAAATAAATTTATTGGTAACAATAAAAACATATTAGACAATGTAAGGCTTTCAGATGAAAGGCCATATTCTACATCCTGTTTGAATTTATCAAATAATACTTATCCGAATCTCATCTCCAAAGAGCTACTTGAACTGCATAAACAAATGGTAAAATTGGAGATCCGAAAGGACGATGTAGACATCAAAGAAAAGAGGGAAAAATACCTTAATCTAGAATTAAAATTATGGAAGCTCCAAAGAAGATTTCATGAATATAATGGGACGATCAGTAGGAATAATAATGAACCATTAGAAGATCTTTTAAATCACATAGATATCTTGAATAAAGGCAATACAGGAAATATTATGAACTGGACAACATGCAGATATGGTGATGTTGATTTCTACAAGAATATTCAGAAGGATAAGGATATTATCATGAATTTATTCCAAAGGAATGTTAATAAAAATAACAAAAGCCCGGAGAAAACTATCAGACTGGATTGAAATTAAAAAGTATTATTTGCAGATGAGCGTAATATTGATTGCTTACAATGTGATTTTTTAAATTCTATATAGTTTACATGTTGATATATATAAATATTTGTGTATAATTTCATTTGATGTATATATCACTAAGGCGAAACGTTTAAGAAACTGGACATTATTTTTTAAATTTATTATTAATTTTATCATTAACCTATTCGTACAAGTCTTCATCCAATCTAGCAGCTGGGTTACTTTCAATAAAATCTAAAGATACCTTATGACCTAACAATTCTCTAATATTTTGAACTTTGTATTTGATCATGGTAGGTCTTTCTAAAGATAGACCCCAACCTAGAACTCTTAAATCTCTTGGTAAACCCATTGGTTCTAACATTTCAGGTCTGAACATACCAGAGTTACCAATTTCAACCCACTTACCTAAACCTTCATGCCATGAGAAAATTTCCATAGATGGTTCAGTATATGGATTATAAGTTGGTTTGAAACGTAAACCGGTGACACCCATCTTGGCAAAAAATTCTTCCATAAATTTGATTAAATCACCTAAAGTAATGTTATAGTCAGCAAGCACACCTTCAACTTGGTGAAATTCAGCTAAATGTGTGGCATCAACAGCTTCATTACGGAAAACACGGTCAATAGAGAATAATCTGGTTGGTTTTGGATCTTCCGCTAATTTGTGTAACATAGCAGCGGATATAGCAGTTGTGTGGGTTCTTAATACTAATTTTTGAGATTCTTCAGCTTTCCAGTTGTAACGGTAACCAATAGAATCAAACTTACCATTCTCATGAACAGCCTTAATGTTGTCCATGTAAACCCTATCTTCTGGCAGGTCAGACTTAGATGGGTCTTTAATGTAGAATGTATCTTGTAAGTCACGAGCTGGATGTTGTTGTGGGACGTATAAAGCATCGAAGTTCCAGAAACCGGTTTCAACATATTGGTTTGAAGGCATTTCAGTAAACCCCATTGAGAAGAAAATTTGTCTGAATTCTTCTCTGACTTTATTTAATGGATGTAGAGCACCGGAGTTTGGAGAGACACCTTGGGAATTAAAGTTATATGGCTTGAATTTAGCATCCTTGTAAGAACCACTGGTTATCATATCGGAAGTTATATCAGTTTCAGACTTAATCAAATCCAACGAGAATTCAGGGCCCTTGACAACGGTGAAGTCTATAATTTTCTTTGGGTTAATTAACTTTCTCTTCTTCAAATCAGCGAGGACTTTGTTATCAATTGGTTCATTCCTGGTTATCATTTCTAATAAATCCTTGGTTTCATCAACTATGTCTGATGGGTTCTTGGCTTTTTCACTCAATTCTAATTCATTTTCTTTAGTTTTGATGATCCAACCATTTTTGAAAGCACGAGCTTGGCCAACTTTACCATTTGGACCTAACTTGCTGGCTACATCTTTAATTTGTAATTTGCCCATATCGTTAATTAATTGAACCAATTTCATTTCATGGGAACCGTTGGTTAAAATATCTTTACCTTCATCAGTTAAGTCATGGACGATAGTTTCATTTTTAGTGTAGTCTAATTTGCTATGAGCTTTCAAAGAGTTTAACACAGATAAAACATCTTGTGGATCAACATTAGCGAAGGTGGAAGAAGTGGATTTGATTTCACCTAAAATATCTAATTGTTTTAAAACTTCTAATTGGAAATCTGACATCTCAGTTTGGTTTCAGTTGGAGATCTGTATATGATTGAAATGATGGACCTTTAGGTTTCTTCCCAAAATGCAATTGATTTAAATTCTGATTGAAAAAATTTTCTTCTTCTTCTTATATGAATATGTAAAAGATCTTGAAACTTCAAAATATAAACTTTTTTTAATCTTTTGCAATAGATGGTGATAAGTTTTACAATAAAAGAAAAGAACGTCAATTTTTAGCTGTGCAGTTTACTTCAAATATCAGACCATAGTTAGACGGTAACAATCGAGTTAATTATGAATCATTATTTTGTATTTTTAAAAATTTTCTTTTTTTTTTTTCAATTGCTTGCTAAGAAAATTCAACCCAATACAAATGAAAACAATTCTTCGAATGGTGAGAGAAACTGTCTTCCCATATTTCTTTTCGTTTTTGCTCTTGCTTATTCACAGTTATTCACATGTATTATTTTAATTTTCGAATTTTTTTTTCTTTTGCGTTCACTCTTTCTTCTCGGACAGTATTATGTACACAACAATTAGACAGATACATCATTGAAAAAAAAAAAAGATATTGAAAATTAAAATATCTTCCGAGTCTGATTTTGAGATGGTTCCAAAAACATCTACTACAGACAGTTTGCCAAATTCGAATATCTAGCGAAAATATTCGTAAACAACTCCAAGATTTTTTCTTTTTTCAAATTTTTCTTTTTAATGTCACGTGGTTGGTTATAAGAAAGAAAAAAAGGCAGTACTATGTACCCGGATCCATTTTGGTAGCGGTTTGAGTGGTCGGTAATTATGAGATATAATGTTGGAACTTGAGATATCAAACCGAACCTCAACTCAACACAACACAATTGATTACATTAATCATTACTGATAACAATGATATCTTAGAGTGCGATATGTATCATCAAACTTATTATCAGAATTGTTCACATATCCCAATCGTAGCATTGATAAATCACTTCAACAATTGGCAGTCATGGGAAGATTGGCAGAGGCTATTTGAATAATGATCGAACGTCAAATTCTGAAATAGGTTCTCATCTGACGGTTCCCATGGAATAGATGAATATGTATTTGATAATTGTTTATACCCTTGCATGTTTATCGCTCATAGAGTCGGATTAGGAATTTTAAGTTTTTTTATTACATAAAAAGTGTAATCTTGAAGAAAACATAAAAAAAAATCCAATTGTACATATTGTGTCCTAAATTAGTAAAAATTTAGTGTTGATGTTATATACCATGGGACGTTCTCCCCTCATCAACAAAACAAAACTTACAATATCATATACATACTACTAATCATCAATCTAATATATCACATATATGGATCAGTTTCTTGTTCAATAATGAGACATACAGAAAAACACATAGAAGTGGCTTGTGCCAAAGGTGTTTAAATAAACACCAATTGCGAGTTCCTCATAACCATGTTCTTTAGTTTTTAATTTAATTAGTGCTATATACATTGTTGGAAGAGTGGTACCTTTTAACCGCCCAACTTTTTACCTTATCGTATTCTTCTTAAACTGCCACTACAATTATAACTGACATTACATATCATTCGGGTAATACACCTGAATGGATAATAATTGTTGGGATTTTTTTTTTTTGTTTCAGAGGATGCCGAAATTAGTATGCGATGAAATTTGTTTAAATATCAAAAATTTTTGACAAGCGATGAGCTAAAATTATATATAAAACATACGATGGCTAACTCTATTTTATTGCTAAGTTTCATATTTTAATTAAGATTGTTTTGAAATACGTGGATCTTTATTATTAGGTTGAGAAATTTAATTGACTTAGACAAAAAAAAAAAGTGCTTGAATTCAAGAAAAAGAATATATTAGGTGTACAAATGGACGGCTCTGTGGAAGAATTATTCAAACAGCTGAAAGAAGTTTCAACGAATGGAAAGAAGGATGTTGGATCCATTTCTTTTGAAGAAGAAGATCTATCTGGGAATAAAGATGTTCTTAAACTAGATGATAATGTGAGAGATACAGAGAAGGAGTTTGAAAAGATAGAAAAAAATTTACTTAAATTACCAAAATTACAAAATGAGTTTGATCTATTGAAAAATAAAAATGATAAATTAAACAAGCATGTAGATACGCAAGGTAAAAAACAATTAAAACAGGAAAAAAGAGAGAAAAGTTCAAGTGCCAGTGAAGATTGGTTTACAATGCCTAAGGTTGATTCTTACAAACGTAGCGAAGTTCAACGTGATTTATTACTTTTGAAACATCGTGCTGCTTTAGATCCTAAAAGGCATTATAAGAAAGATAAATGGAAGGTCCCTGATAGGTTTTCAGTGGGTACAATACTTGAAGATAAGACAGAGTTCTTTAGTAGCAGATTGACAAATAAACAAAGAAAGTCAACTATGTTGGAGACATTGATGGCTGATGATGATTCTAATAAATATTTTAAGAGAAAGTACAATGAAATACAAGATCGTAAAACTAGCGGTAAGAAGGGTCATTATAAGAAAATGAAAGAAATGAGAAAACGTAAGTAGAAAATCTTTTCACGTTTATATAGAATGTCATATATTAATTTTAGAACAACGATTGCATATTTTTGAGATACTATTCCTTTCATTTTTTTCTTATGCTAGTTATTAAATTTATACCTTATAGAATTTATCTAGAAAAAAACCTTAAAATAAATTGAATAAAGAATAAGATCAAAATCAATTTTAAATTATATATTTTTGTCGTATTTACATAAATATCAAAATATTATTATCATAAAATTACCTCAGTCTAATAGAGACAAGTTAGGAATTTTAGATAGTGAATTCAAAAATTTAATGGTTGGTCATAAGCAGCCATGGCAGCTTCTTTGAAAGCTTCCGATAAAGTTGGGTGAGAATGGCATACTCTAGCAACATCTTCTGCGGATGCACCATATTCGATAGCCAAACCAGCTTCAGCGATCATTTCACCAGCATTTGGACCGATAATATGAGCACCTAGTATACGTTCAGTATCGGCATCGATTAAAATCTTTACGAAACCTTCTGTGTCGGAGTTAGCTTTTGCTCTTGAGTTAGCAATGAATGGGAATTTACCAACCTTGTATTTAATACCAGCTTCTTTTAATTGCTCCTCAGTTTGACCAGTCCAAGCTACTTCTGGGTGCGAGTACATAACTGATGGAATATTGTTGTAGTTGACATGACCATGGCCAGTCTTGAAGTATTCTACTGCAGCTACACCTTCTTCTTCTGCCTTATGGGCCAACATTGGACCAAAGGTGACATCACCAACGACTTTAATGTTTGGATGTTTGGAGTTGAATTGGTCGTCAATGACTAATCTACCTCTCTTGTCTACTTCTAAACCGATTTTTTCGGCATTTAGACCTTTGATGTAAGGCCTTCTGCCTACAGCAACTAACAAAGCGTCTGCTTGTAAACTTTCTTTCTTATCGTCTTTAACACTTTCAACTTCGATGTTGACTACTTCACCTTCTCTAACTGCTGATAAAACTTTTGTGCTTAGTTTGAAGTTAATTCCCTGTTTCTTCAAGAACTTTTGGGTAGCCTTTGCTACTTCAGTATCCATCGAGGCACCGATTTGAGGTTGGAATTCTACGATAGTGACCTGAGACCCCAGTCTGTTGTAGACGGAGGCCATTTCCAAACCAATAATACCACCACCGATAATTGTGAACCTCTTTGGGACCTCTTTCAAAGACAAGGCACCAGTAGAGGAGACAATTCTTTCTTCATCGATAGTGATGCCTGGGAACGGAGTAACTTCTGAACCTGTAGCGACTATCACCTTCTCAGTCTCCAAAATTGTATCTTCCTTGACAGAACCTTCTAGACCTTCCACTGGTACGACTTTCACGTGAGTAGTGTCCTCGAAGGAACCTTCACCTTTGTAGTATGTGATTTTGTGCTTCTTAAACAACATCTCGACACCGCCAGTCAATTGTTTGACTACAGTATCTTTATTTTTTTGCAAATTTTCAATGTTGATCTTGACGGTACCATCAATGTCAATACCTCTACCTTTGGCATCCGATTTCATCTCATGGAACAAATGAGAGTTATTTAATAGGGCCTTTGAAGGAATACAGCCGACATTCAAACAAGTACCACCCAAACTTCCCCTCTTTTCGATACAGGCAGTGTCGTAACCTTGCTGAGCAGCTTTGATGGCAGCAATGTAACCACCTGGCCCACCACCAATGACGACGACCTCATGTTTTTTGTTGGCGAGTAGCCTAGAAGCAGTTTGGAAAGATCTTCTCGAAGTCACAGATCTCAACATAATTATTTTCTTTTTTTTGTTTGTGTTTTAAAAAATATTAGGCGTTGTATATACTTTTAATAGGGTCTCTGATGACAAATGTGTACCACCCTTAAAAGAATTCAAAACGATTACTTTTCGAGATGTTGATCCGAATCACAGAAAACAACAATAAGAATATATAAAACAATGGAATTATCAAATGTGAATTGTAAACAATACAAACATTCAAATAAGTATGGTTTTAATTAAAAAAAAAACAACACAAAAATACAATCAAAGTCCATTAAAATCATTAATAATATAATAGATTTTAATATATCTTTATATAATTACAAAGATACATAATTTCCTAATTTCCTTATATACATATTATAAAATGTGTTTTGTTACCAGCCGTCAGTTGCGAATTCAATGCGATGCGCATTACTAGTAGCTCAGGTGAGGGTATTCTATGCTTTATTCAGAGGGTACCGATGGCCTCCCTCCCCCCGCTCCCCTTCCTCTTGTCCCCCAATGATGTTTTAAACAATTGGAGACAGAGAACACACCGCACCGACCGCAGCCAAACGGAGCGGCCAAAGAGTCATTCGCTGAGAGAGAGATACACGCGCAGACACGGGGTCATGTGATCTGTGACTTTGTCTGTCATGCGATACGAAGATCACGTGGATAATAGAGTAGGGTTTTTTTAGTGTTTAGGGTTTTACTTTCTAGGGTTCGTGTAGGGTATTGATTTCTTCTCATCATCTTAAAATATATATTATAATATTCATTATATATATATTAGAAGTGCTTTTGTTCAAATGTAGATATTTGTAGAACTATCTTTTCTTGAGATACTTGCAGTTACATTGTGATGGGGGTTGTTAGGGATTTGTATTTAATTTAAGTCACTCATCCCATTCCAAGCCACTGTGCATTATTTAAACTTGCAACAGAATATAAACATTCGTACTCTCTAGATACTTTCACAAACAATTAACTTAAAAAATATGGTCTCTGCCCCAGAACTGAAAAAATACGTTGATAAGAAAATTCTAATTAAGTTGAATGCTGAAAGGAAGATCGCAGGTGTTCTTCGAGGTTACGATGTGTTCTTGAACATCGTGGTAGATGACGCCGTCGAGGTGGCTAAGAACGGAAGCTCAACAAACTTAGGAACACAGACAGTCATAAGAGGTAATTCAATATTATCAATAGAAGCACTGGATACAATCGTTTAATGACATATACAATATACAATATATATCACCAGAAGTTCCACAACATCGTTTTTATACCGTAGATAAAGTTATTTTACAAGTCACAGGTAGCCAATTTTTTCTAAAATCAGCATAGCACAACTCATAAACATATACACACGTCTAAATACAGGTTTATATTTAAATTTAATATATGAATTTCACTTTTTTTATTTTAATTAATTTAATTATATATATAGTATTGTTTTTTTTTGATTTCTCTCTTCAAATGATAATTCATTTTACTTATAAGTTGGCTCGAATTCTCATTTCAATTCCTGCTTCTTCATAACCACATTTCTCATAAAATTTAACATTCTTTGGATCACAATCAAGAATGATCTTATAACAACCATTCGCAAACCCAACTTTTGTTAGTTTCTCAATCAAGAATTTACCCAATCGCTTGCCTTGATACTTTTC
Organism: Tetrapisispora nanseiensis; assembly: GCA_030568035.1. NCBI lineage: Eukaryota > Fungi > Ascomycota > Saccharomycetes > Saccharomycetales > Saccharomycetaceae > Tetrapisispora > Tetrapisispora nanseiensis. The sequence continues at coordinate 25,476 of JAJLTH010000033.1, read as the reverse complement.
AGATACCGATATATCTTCAATGTGCCCAACTAACCCACATTCATGAATCAGTTTCTGTTCAATGATAATGTTACCAGTGGCAGCAATCTGCCCATTGCTATTATCCACTATCACATAATTATTATACTTATACCCAAGCTCCGAGTTTTCTTTCTTTATTTTCAATAAACGAATAGAGTCCCAGTATGAAACGATCGAGTCAAATTCTGGCTTCGTAATGGTCCCAATAACGGTCAATGTCTTCAATGTTGATAAAACACCTTCATAATCTTCCTTTTTAGTTCTTCTAATGCTAAATCCCTCTGGAGAAGTCATTATCATATGTATATGTATATTTATATTATCAACATAGTTTCATGAATTTCTTATAATATGGAAAGCAGTTAAACACAATATAACAACTAGAAATAGTTTCACTTTAAAGTAGGAAACGAACACAAATCTGTTATATAAGATATATTCCTTAATTATAGTTTTTTACATTTAACATACATAGTTAATTGATCTCGCGAATTTTGTCACGCCGAATACAATACAAAAATTAGTGGCATGGGATGGAAATTGGGCTCAAGATGATGATTCAAGACATGGCATAGTTCAGTTTCTCAAACTTATTACAAATAATATGATATTGAAAGTCTATTTACAGATATAAGCTATTTTGGTATTGCTATATTATTTTTGTTTACTTCTTTTCCCGTTCGAAATATAAATTGATGTTTGAAAATGTTTGACTGATCGAAAATTTCAATCATTTACTTTCTCCCTTAAATCTTTTAAATGCATCTTTAATAAACTTTTCTACTTTCTTTAAAGAGTTTAGTTCGTTGGCAGAGTCAACGTGAAGGTCCCCTTCGCCATCTTTAGTAGAGTCTGAGTTATGTGAAATGGTTCTCTTTGCAGTTTTGTCTTCTGTGACATCGGCTAAACCCTCCCATAGACATTTTTCAACATTGCTTTGTGGCTTCTTCATGACTATCTTATACTGGACCTTCATGTTACCACGACCAGTACCATTTCTATATGGTATACCCATGTTTGGTATGGAGATTACCTGATCGTATTGTGTGCCTGACATCACTTTTAATCTGACACTACTACCATCAATTGTTTCAATCTCAACAGTACCACCCAATGCAGCAGTCGTTATTGGAATTTCCTTTATAGTCCAAACATCGTACTTGTTTTTAACAAAAAATCTTGGATCAGGCTTGACACGTATTCTGACCAATAGGTCACCTCTCGATAGTCTGATATTTTTCTCATTTTCCCCAACTGCAACATTTGGATAAGACCCTTCTCCTGGAATACGTATCACATCACCATCTGATAATCCTGATGGTAGATTGACATTCAAAGTCTTATTGGAGTTGATTTTAACACCGTCACCGTCACATGCAGAACACATATCTTCTTTAGCAATAGTAGATCCTTCACCGTGACAATGAGAACAAGTTGATGCCATTTGGAATCCTGATCTAACATGAACTTGTGTACCCGTACCATTACAGTATGAACAAGTCTTACGCTTGTGCTGATCTCCGTTCTTTAGACCAGAACCATGACAGGTCCCACAAGGATCTAAACTTTTATATTTCAAATTCACATTGTTCAAACCAAAGGCCGCATCCTTGAAGGATACATTGAATGAAATTTCAATTGGATCACCTTGATATTCTCTCACCATATTAGCACGGCCATTGAACCCGTTTGGTCCTGATCCACCTCCTGAGAACCCTGATCTGCCAAAGGCCGCCCCGAACAGATCCTCAAAGTTTATTCCTCCAAAGTCATTAAAACCTCCACTAGCAGCACCCCCAAAAGGATTAAACCCACCAGCACCGTTTGCATCACCATTCTGATCAAAAGCGGAAGAACCATACTGATCGTATTGTAATTTCTTCTTCTCATCAGATAAAATTTCATAAGCGTTCTGCAAGTTATGGAACGTCTTCTCTGCTCCAGGTTCTTTGTTAATATCCGGATGGTATTTCTTAGCTAGTTGGTAATATGCTTTCTTAATATCTGAAGGTGAGGCATCTCTAGAGACACCTAATGTTTTGTATGGATCTTTAAAACTCTCATCTGCATTGAATAAAGGCCTACTGGTGTGCAACAACCTCCTATAGCTTTTACCAGAAACCAAAGAGGTCTTCCCCTGTATGGCTCTTAAATTGGATAAATTCTTCCAAACAAATCTTGATTGCAGAATTGGTAGTACCATGTTTTGCTTCTCCTTATTGATATTCACAAATAATTATGCCACAAGGTTATACAGAGCACAATATTACAAATATTTAATACCAACTTCGATATGCAATTTCTGCTCTTTAAACAAAATATACAAGATATACAAGAGTTTATATACAAGAGTTTATATACAACTTCATATACTTTTTAGAGTCATTAATAAATTTCACACTTCTCTCATATCTTTTTTTTGCAATTTTGCCTTCTTGAAAGTTTCTAGAAATTTCTTGAAAAATAAAGCTTTATTATGTCAAAAAGTACAAAAAATGATTGAAGATGATTTAACTTTTAAAGGAAACTGATGTCGATAAAGGAATTTTTGAAATATTTGAGGACAAAGTAATGTAATTCTCAGGTCGTGTACCCAGTAACCATCTATATATAGAAAGTTATTGGGAAGGTGGAATTATTAATTATACTTTTATATACTATAAGTTGCCGTTCTTCGTTCTGCTCAATTTATAGATCTGTGGAATATATTGACAAGTCTGAACTTAGTTAACAAACTTGACGCGTGTCGAAGTGGTCATCGGTTTTTTGGTATACTCATATACGTTCACTAATTGAAGATATAGAATTGATACTAAAATATTGTTCTGAACAAAGATGGATTTTAGTATAGATGCGTCTGATTCTGAAAATAATTACTCAAGTTCGGTAGAGAGCAATGTTGATCTAGCCGAATCAGTGTTGAACGATGAACAAAAACAAGTCTTGGAACTTACAGAATTAAAAGAACAGTTATTGTTAAAGAGAGAAAATTTAATTAGTGAAATCAACGATATAAAACAAACCATTGTTGGTGAAAGACGAAGAAAAAGAACTCAAATTAAAGATCTCGATCCAAATTCAAACGAACTGTTATTAAGTTTAATGTTAACCTCCAAAAAATTTACAGATGACTCTGACTCTAAAAATTTAAATCCAATTCAAAAAATAGATGGGTTATCTCCCGTTCAACAGGAGCTATTAACTAAATTTGACACAATGCCACTTCTGAACATTGATTTAAGATTGCAATATGTAAAGGAGTATCTTTTTAATGGCGTTGACATTCAAATCATTTCAAAGGATGTTGAGGTCGGTGATATAGTCACTTCAGTTATTAATTTTTATTTTAAAATTTCTGATTTATCTCTGACAGTTAATTTGAAATATGACGAGACTTTAGCTATGTTGGATAATTTTGAAATAATATCAATTTCCGACAACCATGCATTGAACCTGGTTCCGCTTGTAAAAGGTACAACAGGTAACCCTAATACGTTCTTATTTTTTTGTTTCGAATACGATAAACTTATAGGAAAACGTAACCATATATATAATGAAATATTGGCTGAGGTTAAGAAAAAAGTGACAAATTATGAAGTTATAAATAACAATGAAACATTGGTGCTGCATAATCAGGTATTACAAAACGATATGAATCTATCGACAATTAAGCTCGAGATAAATTATATGGTAAACTTTAAAAGTGAAGACACTGATTTTAAATTACCTTACACAAAGATAGTGCAATCCTTATGGAAGGATGAAAAGCTGATAACGAACGACAATATCATGATGAATTCACTTATAAAAGAGTATGGAGTCATTGAAGGACTAAAAGAATATACAAAATCATGTTTATTTCCAAATGCATATTCGACATGATGACAAAATAAAAAAAACACTGCATATACATACCAATTCTTAAATTTTGCTTCATAGTCAAACAATGAAAATGAAAACAATAACAGAAAACTAGGAGTTTAGAATCATTAATGATATTATCACAAGATGAAGCCTCACTGGCAGAGAATGATGTAAAATATTGTAGCTTACCTGGATCATTTTTTTTAAGGTTCATATTGATTATTTGTTCATGTTGATGCATTACATATATGATGGTCTATTTAAATCACAGATTAACCCTGTATATTCTAAAACATATACACCATCTAATAATGAGAAGACATTGACACTAAGTTAATCAATACTAATTCACTATTTTATGTTTTTATTAATGTATTATGACAATTTCCTGTTTATAAACTTTTCTGAAGCACACTCATATGAAGAAGAGTCAAAATATTTAGTTAAGGAAAAGTTTAATAGTAAAACATTGGCTATCAAATTATTGAATCATTATAGATATATAGATTTAATGTCTTAATTTCTGTATATTATTTAACTGTTTTTAGATACAAAAACTTTTGTAATTCAGATATCTTTAGTCATATCAAATATTGGATCTAATCCAGTTATATCACTACAAAATCCTAATTTTAACATTTGATATTGTATTGCAGGCAACAATTCATTGGCTGCTCAAATCTATTGCTAAGAAACACAAAAGTCTTATCAAAATAGTTATAATTGTTAATTGAGAAACTTTTTATATCTTATTTTCGTACGTTAATCAAACCTGAGCAGTAACAGCTACATAATTCCATAATATATTAGCATACTGTCTTGAATATCTAATACATTGAAATGAGCATCTATCAGTATTTAATTATCTGTTTATCCAGATACAATAATAGATTCATAGTATATTAAACTGATAAAGTAATCATTTAATTAGAAACCACCATCAAACCCACCATCAAACCCACCATCAAATCCATTATCAAGACCGTTGTCGTACCCATTATCGTACCCTGCTTCGTAGCCTGCATCATACCCTCCATCTGGACCATACCCCCCTCCGTAATAATGTGGAGTCAACGCACTGGTTAAAAGAGCACCACCAGCTAGACCTAAACCTGCACCAGCCAAACCACCGTAAAGGGCATTGTTTCTACCACTGTTTGATTTTTGTGTATTTGGTTGCTGGTAGTACTGGGGTTGCTGATATTGTTGTGGATAGGGTTGTTGATATTGTTGTGGATAAGGTTGTTGATATTGTTGTGGATAAGGTTGTTGATATGGCTGTTGATATTGTTGTTGTGTTGGCTGTTGTCTATAACGATTTTGTTGTAATTGCTGCTGAGTTTGGAGAGGCTGTGATTGAGTTCTAGACTGATTATTATTGTCATTCATTGCATCATTATAACCAGGAGGAGCATTAGGATCAGATGCCGTTGCTGAGCCAAACTTCCAACTTGTACCTTGCGGAGCCTCCCACTGTGAACTCTTATCACTTAACTTCACAAAAAACCATGTTTGGTATTCGTTATCGAATTGAGCAGTCCAACCTTCAGGGACAAATGGTTGATTACTTCTAGTTTGAGGCATTTTATATATGTCACCTTATTTGTATGGGGTAATAAATTATCAGTGATTATAGCGGAACAGTATATAATGTATGTTAATATAATATATATATTAAAAATCCCAACTCAACTGCTTTAAATATGACTAACTATAAAATATTTTAAAAAACACTTATATTCTTTGAGTGATAAAAATGATCTAACTTAAATATACTAAAATTTTTACAATCTGAATAAATTTAGAGAAGTAATAAGGATTAATCCTGATTTAACAAAAGTAAAACCATTTAACATTTCAAGATATAATTTATTTATTCAATGGGCTAACCCACCTCTTGCTTTTACTAAATATACCAAATGAAGAATATATATATATATATACATACTAACGGTTTAATGGTTACTCGTTAACTGGCATAGAAGAGTATAAGCCGATATAGTCATCTTTGGCTTTATTATAACTTAATTATTTCACTCTCAATAAAAGAATACGTGAATATATACGGTAACGGTACCAATATCTTAACTAATGTTTTGTTCAATTTAAATATATAATATACTTTAACCTATCTCTATACAAATTATAATATTTATCCACAAATATATATATGTATTGCTCCTTTCTTTGCTTCCTCAACATCACTTGTTCTCTTATTCTCATATTTCTCAGAAATTTGCTTTGTCATTATTAAGCTTCATTTTTAAAATTTGATACATACAAAAAAATGTTTATGACAATTAATTACAACATAGCACAATAAGTTAACGATATATTTATATTTGGTTACTTGTATTCTTGGTATATGATAAATTGGTCTTGTACACGTATCATTTTATTATTTTGTGAATTATTACTTGCTATCTCTGGTTTTTATTTGTTACTGCTGAATATTAGATTTAAGTCCACTGTTAACTACATTTGAATAACAAACACGCATTCCCAGACCATCTAATTTTGACACATTAAAGTTGTATTCGTTCACAGTTCTAGAACATACTATCCGGTGATATATACATTTTTATTTAAAGTTATTTCATATTCCTCTCCATCAGTTTTAAATATGAAAGAAACCCCTTCCTTTAAATATCCTTTAAAGAATTTAAATTTGAGAGAAGCTCACCAAATCACTCATGGAGAAAATAACTGTTCTAATTGCAGCAATATAGAGAGGAGACCGATATATGATGTAGTATCTAATAAAAAAATCACAAAGGATAAAGTGAGACGTTCAGAAATGGTCTTCGTTGGTAATTTATTGAGTCAAAAGAAGAACAAATTTAAAAAGATTAAATTGAATAATGGTGCTGTCAAGAATGGTATGAACCAAATAGAAATTATCAATAGACCAGATGCCCTTGCCACCCCACTCTCTGGTGAATTTGAAACAAACAACAATGTTACCAGTAGAAGAACTTCAGTTCATAACTTGAAAAATGAAATTGTAGTTCTGATTGATCCAGAAACTGCTAAAAACAACAATAACATAATAAATACGACAAATAAAGATACGATAATAACCTCAGAAAGTGATATAGATGATCTAAGGACAGTGAACGTCTGTACACCAACATCATCGTATATTGTTAACGCAAATGAGATCAAGAACTCGCTAATCCAAGGTAATGATCTAAACTCCACAGATACAACTAATATAGAGCCCAGCCAGAATAATCAGGATTCAATAATAGATGATCCATTGCTGCCTTCCCCCGTGGCATCTCCAATCGTTAATTTATCTGTAGAGGGTGAAGATGATGAAATAAACAAAGAACTTATTCAGAATATCGACGAATGTGCTCGTAATGAATTAAATAGAGATTTAACTAACGTAAAATCTCAGCAAACATTTAATAATGAACTATATGAAACGCTAATAGAAGACTTTAAATCCAATCCATGTTATAAGAATTTAGTATTCAATATTATCTCACAGATGAATAGAAGCGACTTATCAGATTTAGGAACGCTTTTGAAAGATAATTTAAAAAGAGATTTTATAACAACTTTGCCACTTGAAATCACTCTTAAGGTATTGAAATGTTTAGACTTTCATGATCTCTATAATTGCTCTCAAGTTGCTACTGCATGGAATTCATTGATTACAAATACAACATTTATATGGAAGATGTTATTAATAAAAGAAAATTTCGTGAGTAAAGAATCATTCAAAAAATATAATATGTCATTAATTCAAAAATACCCAGATATTGGTTCCAATTATGAAAAAGGTTACAGATTTGATTTTTTGCGTAATTATAGGTTTTTGAAAAACTGGTATAATGTTAATTTCGTACCCGAGACTACTTCATTGCCAGGTCATTTAACAAATGTAATAACATGCCTTCAATTTGAAGATAATCGTATCATAACTGGTGCTGACGATAAGATGATCAGGGTTTATGATGCTGTCAACAAAAAGTTTTTGAAAGAACTAAGGGGCCATAATGGAGGTGTTTGGGCTTTAAAATACGATGAGAATGGAATATTAGTGAGCGGATCCACCGATAGATCAGTAAGGATTTGGGATATCAATGTGGGTGTTTGTACGTATGTATTCAAAGGTCACACATCAACGGTCAGGTGCTTACATATCGTCAAGCATGAAGGCATTAAATATGTCGTCACTGGCTCTAGAGATAATACATTACATGTCTGGAAAATACCACCAAAACGTGATTTTAATAATAAGGAGAAATTTCCAATAGTATATGACACAACGGAGGAGAATCCATATTTTGTTGGTGTTTTAAGAGGCCATATGGCATCCGTTCGTACTGTGTCCGGTTATGGTAATATAATCGTCAGTGGTTCATATGATAATACACTAATGGTGTGGGATATAATGAAGTTAAAATGTTTATATATCTTAAGTGGTCATATTGATCGTATTTATTCAACAATCTATGACCACAAGAGAAAAAGGTGCATTTCCGCTAGCATGGATTCTACTATAAAAATTTGGGATTTAGAAAATATACAAAATAATGGCAAATGTACAGAGATTATGAATAACACAGTGAGCTGTATCAATATAACTGGCCCAAGATATACACTACAGGGACACACTGCATTGGTTGGATTACTTAAATTGTCTGACAAATTTCTAGTCAGTGCTGCAGCTGATGGCTCTTTGAGAGGATGGGATTCCAATACATATTCTAGAAAGTTTGCTTACCATCATAACAATTTAAGTGCAATTACAACTTTTGACATGAATGACAATTTACTTGTAAGTGGATCCGAAGGTCAATTCAATGTCTATAATCTAAGGACCGGTAAACTAATTCATTCAAATATCATAAAGGCTGATCATATATGGTCTGTAAAATTCAAAGAAAATATACTTGTAGTGGCAGTAGAATACGATAGATATAGTTATGTTCAAATTTTAGATTTTAACATACCTGGCACGTTGTCGACTTCACATTCTTCTACCCCATCTGTCTCATCATCTGTCTCATCAGCTGCCTCAACAAGCTCTTAACTTGGGGATCGAGTAACATATACGATGCCAAATTATTAGTATTTCGACTTAAAATGTATATCATCTATCTATCGCATTACAACATTTTGTATATATAATTATAATTAAATTATATACAATATATATATATATATATTGCATTTAATATAAGGTTTCTACCATTGTTTAGATATATTTCAGATTCTTCGATTCTTTATGTAATATATTCCACCAGAAGAATCCGTTACGTTGTTTCAATCAACGAATTATAACTTTTATATTTATAAAATCTTACAAATTCAAGATTTAAAACTCTTATTAAATCAACATCTTAGTTTATATTGATTTTAGTAATACAACCATACACCGAATAGATTAATTGAATGGCTCTTCACATACTTCATTATGTCTAAATATGAGAATGTGAATTATTGAAATATTTGAGGTAGACGCGGGAAGGGGATGAGTTTACTTAAGGGGATGAAAGAGATAAATTGACCCAGAATGTGGCAAAAGTTTAAAAAGAGAACTTCAAGAAGAATTTATTTATAGATATATAAGAGGATTATTTTATGAGTATCATTTATTTTATAATAATTTTTAGTTGAATCATTTTTAATAAAATGTGAAATAAACACAATAATACCAAAAATCATAAATTAATTAGTTGTTACAAGAAATAATCGCTCTATTGGGAACATAAGAAACATTGATATTGCATATTATTTCTGAATAAATTAGTTTTTATTAAGAAAAGAATTTACTCCTATAATTCACGAATTCAGATGAATTTTGATAGTACCAATGACCTGAAGGCTCCAAAGCCTCTCAGAAACAAACCCTTGTCATTTTTGAAAGGAACGAATGGTCCATCGCGAACCTCTTCTGATCTTTGTTTAAGTGATCGGTTTAAAAGAAACTTAAATGGAGACCTTTCTAAACCTGAAATAATCAGACCTAGATCGGCAACTTCAAACACTCCTAAAATGTTTAATTTCATGGATTCAGACGCTATTTATCAGCAAAGAATTAAACATTATGACCTCGATTTTGACCCAGATAAAAATATTCATATGAGAAACATTTTTGACCCAAAGTCTAAGTGGTACAGTAGAAATGTTAAGCCTAAATTTGTACCAGAACTTGAACTTCCATACAAAACAGAGAGTCATACAGAAAGAGCAAAATATTTGTGCCATATACTAGTAAATCTTTATATTGCGATAAACTCTTTGGATATCCAGGGGCTTGTTAATATTTCTAGTAAAGATTTATCGGAGTTTAAAAATGAAGTAGATAACCTAGCATTAAATAGTGATTTCTTTTCATTAAGTTATTCCAACGATGAAATATCACACTTAGATTTAACAAAACATTTTAACCCAGCATCCAGTCCGAAGTCAAAATCTAATATGGAATCAGTTCTAAGTGATGAAGAAATAGAACAACTAGAAGCTGAGGGACTTGAACTGATAGATATGAGTTCTTCAGGTAAGATCACCAATTTTTCAGCAACGATTATCAGTGTTGATCATTGGACAAATGAGCTGAAAAATTGCTTAAAGTTTAATATTCCTCTATCTTTGCGTAAGAAATTAATAGAGGTATACTATCAATTGGCTTTGGTTCAAGGTCAAAAAATATCTCGACTAAGTTATATTGAGATGTTTGAATTTCTTATAGATAAGAACAATGATGGTACAAATTTCACAGATCTTTTGCATGATAATGGGTTGAGATTGGAGCATTCACGCCTGTTAGATTTTTTATTTGAATTTTTGCCAACTCCGGACTCTGACTATGTCAAAAGGGATTTGTCTTCAAAGGAAGATTTACAATTGTTCAAGCTCCTATTAAGATTATCCGATGACGCAAAAGTTTTTTTTAATGAAACTGATAAAACCCTAATGAAACAATGTGCATATAAGATTATATCAAGTTTATCTCCAACAACGATGTCTGTGGTATTACCTCTATTAACTTCATGCGTACCTTTTCACTATAATGACCAAGCTAAAATTTCTGACTATATCCCTTTTATGTTTAGTATCTGGAATACTACAAGTCCGAATGTGGCGATAGATACGCACTTATACGATTTTGTCGGCCATGTAGCAGAATATTCATATTATAGTTTTATTAAGGGTAGTCACTCAACTTATATCCAGTTCAGTAATTTTGGTATTTTCACAGAATCTCAGGTCGATTTCATATTAAATAGAATACAAGGTCATTTAAAAAATGATTTTCAAATCCACTCACACAGCAGAACTATAAGACCCTTGATATATACAATAAATGGTTCTGATAATTCTTTGTTTTTTGATAAGTTTGAAAAATTGACAAAACTATTGATCACATATATCCACCCTTCAAATAATGGTCGTTGGACTAAACTAATCGCAAAGTTTGTACAATGCTTTATTAAATTTTACCATAAAAGATTCACTGAGGAAGAAAAGTTAATAGAGAATGGTATTTCAAATAAGTGCATGCTTAATAAAGAATGCCATGAACGAGTTATCAAAATTTTTACTCCTATGTTAAACATAGGTTCTCAGAGTAAAAGTGATGACATCTCAAATTATTATATATCTAGTTACCCATATCTTCTCGAATTAAACACAGTAAATTCTGGATTAATTTTTGATGATATTTTACTAGAATTATATAATTCCTTTAATGGGGAGTACATCAATTCAAAACAAAGAGTTTTAACATCTATAAAAAAATACACAAAAATTGTTAGATATATGGTTATGCATAAACTGTATCGCGTTCACATAACTAATATTTTTTTTACATTAATAAATAAATTGGATCATAACGATTTACAACTGTCAAATTCATTGATCAATGCTATTATTGGATCAGCATCATTCATACCATTAGAGATTCCAAATGAAGGAAATGCAAACTACACATTCGAATCCAACACTCTCCCATTCATTAAACAACATTTTGAACATTTAAGGACTAATGAAGGGATGAATTTTATATATGAGCCAGAATATTTGGAAATGGCATTTTTGGGATCTTCAACCATTATTCAAGATAGTTTAAAACAATATGTCGCCAAAACATTTCAGTTTTTTACTGTTGATTTAGAAGATAATTTTATTATGAAATTAAATAACACAACAATGATTGTTATTGAATCAATGAGTTCTGACATGTTCAATTACTTCTCCAAAATATTCGAAAGGCATTTTTGGGAGATCGATGACTTTGGGGATAAGATACCTAATAACGAGTTATTAACAATTCAAATAGCAGCAATTGTTAAGAAAAATCCAGAAATAAGTCATCGATTATTCGAACAGCTTTCTTATAATGTTAAAGATCAAATAAAAAGAGGTGCTGGTTCCATTAGAAGTACCTCTGAGATTCATCAAAGAGATTTCAAATTGGTATTATATTTAACAGCCCTAAATGATATTTTGAGACAAAGTCGTTCTCATATATTACACTACTATAAAGATTTGATAGATTTCCTTAAATATATTTATCAGAAAATTACTAATCCACCAGTTGCTGTAATAACATCTATATTAATCCATAACATTTTAACTTCATTGACTACTACTGAAGTTATTGATTTTAAGCAATTTTCAGACTCTGAAGATGCAACGTATGAGGAAAAATGGGGTGCTTATCAGTTTAGTGATTTAAAATTTTCTAAGAAAAGTTTAAATTTCAAATGGCATATTCCTAGTAAGAATGAGGTATCTACTGCAATTAACATATTTGATCAAATATTCGAATTCTGTAAAGCCGAGGTTAATTTGGTTTTAAATTCAGACAAAATTGATTCAAAATCTAGCGATATCATTCAAAAATATCTATTAATCACAATCCATTCTATATCGGGTATTAGTATCTTGTTTGACCCAGATTTTAATAGAAATAAATCAAAAGCAACCGAAGAATTAACTTACAAAGAAAAACTACTGCTTGTTAAAAACATTAATGAAAATAATTTAGATGCAAATGAACTGGAAATTGATATTGAAGCAATTCGTGAAAATATTGGCGAAGATTATTTTGAGTTAACTTCTGGAGATGAGAGTACTGGTGTTTTAGAGATTAATGATGACCTTGATCAATTAATTATGGAAGATTGTGCCGATGCGTCCGAACCCCCTTCTACCTTTGGTACACCAGTTATCAGTGCCACTTCCGAACCAACTTCTTTTATAAACTCGAGTATTTCATTTCGTGATGTGGATATATATTCATTTAATTACTTCTTTGGAAATACTATTGAAGAAAAATTTAGCCATAAATCATATTTTCATGTGCATAATACTAGGGAAAAAGTAGGAATGTTTTTCCATGCAATTTTCACCTTTTTGAAAGATGATTTTGAGAATTATACAACATTATTTCAAACATTATTACATGGGATTAAAGTATGGATTGTTGATGTGGCAAAGGAAACTGTTTTCAACGAAGACCCTAACGCTACTTTGGATTTATCATTCATAAGAGCCATTCAATGTATTTCCCATAGAGAATTTCCTTATACAAGGACGTGTTTAGCTTTGGAGGTGGACTCATTTCATCAAAATAGGGTGCTATCAAGGTCAACAAATCGTAAACCTTCAAAACTTGAATCAAAATTGCTTAAGGATATTTTTCTTTTATCTATTTCCGTGTATCCAGATATTCATAGACCTGCCCAAACGACTCTAGCGCATTGCACTAAACAAATTATTGGTTCATATTCATTTATTATCAATACAGCCCTTAATTGCTTACGTGACTCGATTACTAACGATGATTATATGAAAGTTGAGGTAATTATGAAAGTATTAATGATAAAGAAAATTCATCAAAAGATTATGACTGATTACAAAAATATTGGTAATTGTGTATTGACTCTACTTGATTGTTGTAATATTGAGAAGCTTGACATCGGTGTATATGCTCATAAAATTTTAATGGACATTGTTACAAATGTAAGAATTCCATCTAGCGTGTGTATTTTTGACCAAGATGCCATTAATTGCATTGCACCACCTGATAAAAATATCCAACTTCAAGTAGATACAGTTAAAAAGGCAAAAGACAAAAAGAGAAAGTTTTATACATCTCTCATTGTTCAATTACAAGATGAACTAATTCAACGGCTCAGGACAACGAAAGATGATAATTGGAAGCAAATGACATTTTTAATTAAATTCATAACCTCTGTTCAATCGAATCTACAAATACCAAATAATAAAGAATGTCTATCACTTCTGTTTGAGAAGACGAAGTCCGAAAATCCTCAAATCATGCAATTGAGCATAAAGTCAATTTTGAGAACTATAACTAAAATATTTTCTTTATCTGATTATGAGTACGATATAAGAAAAGCCTCTGTTAGTACTTTTAATCCAAACTTTTTTGAAAAGTTAGATACAACTTCAAAGAAATTTTCGATGCAATTTAGAGAAGAAATGAATAATTTCGAAAATCCAAAATATTTTATTGATTCCAAGGCATATAATGGATGGCTATGTTGGGGGAACGAAATGACAGTCGTAAAACCAGAAAAGATAAGTATTAATCTAAGTGAATCAGATTCAGATATAATGAAGTCATTGGCTAATTTAATTAACATCAAATGGCTCAAGAAATTAATAGAGAATTTCATACAAGAAAATGAAACTAAAAACGTCATCTCTAGTGCGCATGTTTCGTTTTTCTACGTTATAATATTTTGCATAATAAATTATGGTTCTGAGATCAAATTTGAAGACATCCTAAATCTTTGTGAAATTAATTATAAACCTACCGATAAAGCAAGTATGGTTTTATCATTAGAAATTTTTGGATCATTAATTTATGGAAGTAAATATTTTGATAAAGACACAAATAAAAAGTCAGATGAATTTATTGGAAAATTTATTTCACAATGTTTAGAGAATGACTTGAACACAGATGCTTATAATATATGGAGCACAGTATGCTGGTGGTTACCATCTGTGTCCGACATAAGGAGAACACCTAACTTTTATAAGAGTTTTGCAAATTTAAGGGATCTTAAACAAACTAATTTAGAAAGCATGACAGAACAAAGTCATAAAATTATGATGTTTAAAAATATATTAACAAGCCTTGATTTCCGCTGTCCTGATTATAGCAACGTATTTGAAAGTATTGCTTTCGTCCACCCTTATGACAATGTGCGCCAAGCGTATGCTAGACTTTTAAGCACAATGATTCAAACTTCAAGTAACTTGTCTGAGGAAAGCGCACAAGATGTGATACAGAAGACACAAAATATCAATAGTGATGTAGAGATAGGAATACCTATTAGGTCAATGCCCCATAATATTGATATCTTTATAAAAGAACAGTTTAAGAAAATTATGAATGAAAAGAAAAATATTGATAATTTAACGCCCCAACATTTATTAAAAAGTAAATTTTATTATCTTACATCAACAATGATATATTTGTTACAAGAAATGTTAAGAGGTCCTAACAAAAAGTTACTAGAACCTTATTTAATTGATTATATTCTTCCATTTTTGGTTGAAATTATGAGACATAAGGATATGTGTAAACTAGCAAATATTAATCCAACGATTCTATTCATCGGAATTGCATATTTACCGATATCAAATAAAACTATCCTGGATGATATGATAACAGTCATCTGCAGTGATAAATTGATGTTAACATCATCCCTTCAAATACAGTTACAACTGAAATTGATAGAACATTTCTATTCTTCTAATTTACTAAATTTGACTAATGACGAAAAACAATTAAATACAATTGTTGATTTTATTATCAATATGTGTTTATATAATGATAAATATATTGAAGTTAGGATTGAAGCTTCAAAGGTATTATCAGATATTGTGCATAGTTTAAGCAGAGATGACATTTTATTTCAACATTTAATTGACAAATTCGATAAGATATTACTCGAGTATAATAAAAATTTTAAAGTGAAGAGCGTAAAAGAACGTAAAATTATTTCTCAAAAAGATATAAAATTACATGGTAGTATATTAGGGATTGGTTCGTTAATCACTGCATTTCCATATGAATTCCCATTACCTGGTTGGATACCAGACCAATTAAGCTTATTGTCAACATGGGCAAGAGTTACTGGTGTCTCTGGAACTTCTGCTAAAGAAATCATTGGTGATTTTAAAAAGGTTAGGACTGATACTTGGGAATTTGATAGATCAGCCTTCACAAGTGATCAATTAGAAGATTTAGAAGGTGTTATGTGGAGAAGTTATTATGCTTAATCGCCTATATATTTATTTAATAATATCGCACCTCTGGACCAACATTAACATAAAAATATAAATAATTTTGTACATATTAATTTTAGCAACAATCGATTAATAAAAACATTAAATAAGTGATCAAATCAATTCATCTAATCTTACAAAGGGCCCACAAAATACATAAAACTGAAAAGATGCTCATCTAGCATAAGGTAAAAGCAACAGTCAATTAAAACTTCATTACTTAATCAAACTCCTTCAAAAAATACTACAAAAACAATTGCATATGTATGAATATATGCTCTTGTTTGTTTAGAGATAATTAAAAACAAATACCACCTATAAGCTGCTTGGAATGCTACTGTATACAACCTTTTCAGCCTATCAATATCGCTGACCTTGTCCATTACCTTTGTTTTCGATGTAGTTGCAACCAATTGAAATATCGGGTGCACGTGCATTCTAATCCTTGTCATAATCATATCTCATATGCGGTGTACAGGTGTAGTTATATTTATTTGGGGCTGCTTTAACAAGCAACAGAGTAAAATATACATCCAAGTATTTGATAAGACGGTTTACAATCCTTATATTAACAAAGCTGGGCATTTACGATAATTAATATTAACAAAATTTTATTTTAATAAAATATCAATAATATAAATACAGACTGTTTCTGATAAAGTTTTTTTTTTGCTTGTAGCAGTTAACCACTTAATTAAATACCTATATTTAACTTATTTTGAGATCAGTGGTAGAGTCACCTTAATCTAGGAGTTGTAACAAAATTCATAATATAAATTTCAGACTGTTCTAATTATATATTTGAGTTTAAAAGTTTTCAATTCATATTTATAAAATACTACTAGCTGTTGAACAATATAATCACGAATAACTTTTGGTTAGATTATTTTGGGGTTTTATACTATTTAGATTATATCTACAAAGTAAGTGTTGATATATTAACGTGCAGTTTAATATTAGTGACACAGTAATTAAGGTTGGTGAGAAAATGTTGTTTAGTATGAAATTAGCCACTGGCATATATGAACCGTGGAAGGATCATTATGTGAATTACGATAAATTAAAAGAACTATTAAAGGAGGATGAATTCTCAAACTCTGAGAGTAAAAGAAATAGTAAAATTGATGCAAACAAATCGAATGCAGTATGGTCGGATAGTGATGAGTCAAACTTTGTAGAATTATTGGATAGTGAATTAGAAAAGGTATATACTTTTCAATACGAAAAGTATAATGCTATTTCAAATAGATTGAATAGATTGGAAGAAAAATTATCAAAAAGTTTAGCAAAATCAGCCAAGGACTCTTCTATTAATTTTGAAGAATTTAAAAATAATTTGGAGAATATCTTAACTGAGGCCAATGTTCTTGATAATTTTACTAGGTTGAATTATACAGGGTTTATTAAAATTGTTAAGAAACATGATAAATTACACCCTCAATTTTTATCTGTAAGATCTTTATTAGAAGTTAGATTAAAGAAATTGCCATTACATTCAGAAGAATATTCTCCACTTTTATATCAGATTTCCTATTTATACAATATTATAAGAAATGGTAATGCCAATAACACTGAATCGAATAGTGTCACTTTGAATACATTATCAAATTTAATGGTAACTGAGAATAACATTAGTAATTCATTTGTAGATGAAGAAAGTTTCACTTTTAAATCATTGAAGTTTTGGGTTCATACAGATAATTTGATGGAAGTTAAAACTAGAATTCTGAGACATCTACCTGTACTTTTATATGCATCTGTGCCTACTGAGAATGATGATGTTTTATATTCCAATGATAACAATATTGTTGTTAATGATAGTATGACAAACTTATCCTCCTCAAAAAGTGATTCGACTACAAATTTAAGTAATAAATACTACTCAAATAAAGGTTTAGATGCTGGGGCCGATGGGAGTAAAAGATATGGTTATGACCCAGTTATAAATACCCTTTATTTCGATAACAATGGATTTGAACTGTATCATGATAAATTGGTGAAGACTAAAGATGCTCCAACTCTACGACTAAGATGGGTTGGCCAATTGTATGATAATCCCGACATATTTCTAGAAAAGAGGATTGTTTCTGCTTTAAAAACTGAATCCAGCGACAATTCAGATGTCAGTGGAAATGAAATAGTGGACTTCGAAGAAATGAGAATCAACTTAAAGGAAAAATATTTAAACGATTTTATTTTTGAAGATGGTTTAAAATATAAAGAGGATGTGTTAAAAAAATCACAATACTTGAATGCTGATCCTAAAATGCTTCTTGAGAATGAGAAGAACATAAACATTTTACAAAATTTTATTGTTGAACATGACTTACAACCAGTATTAAGAACCAAATACACAAGAACAGCATTTCAAATTCCTGGAGATGATAGAGTGAGAGTAACTATTGACTCAGATATATTATATATAAGAGAGGACTCATTTGATACAGACAGACCTATAAGAGATGTAAATAAATGGCATCGTGAAGATATTGATGCAAATGTCTCGAATCCATTAAGATTTTTGAGAACTGGAGAATATTCAAAATTTCCATTTGCTGTGATGGAAATAAAAATTAGAAACGATAGTCTATCAATCATTAAACAAACTCCAACAATGTCTTCATCATTGATATCTTCAAAAGGTTCTAAAAAGCATTACAAATGGATTCAAGAACTAACAAATTCACACTTAGTAAAGGAAGTCCCAAAATTCTCAAAATATATTCATGGTGTTGCATCGTTATTTGGAGATGATGACAAATTGGATATGTTACCATTTTGGTTACCATCATTAGAAAATGATATAAGGAAAGACCCAAAAGAAGCATACGAAGAAGAAATGATAAGAGAAGAAAAACAAGTTAAAATTCAAAAGAAGCTAGATGAAATGCGTAAAGCTACCAATATACATAACAAATCAACTTCAAAAAATAATCAAATACCAGGAAATATTGGTCAATCAGGTTTGCAAAATTCGAAAAAAAATGAGAGATCTAGCGAAGCTGATTTAGTTGGAAATGAATCATCTGAAGAAGAAGCAGAGCTTCAGCAAAGTTATCTAGAAGGAACTAAAACTAAAAAGAAAGCGTCTGCTAAAAGGAAAAATCCGACCTTTTTGCAAATTTTATCTGGTAAGGATGCAAAATTGAATGGATTTGAGTCAGAAGATGAAGAGATAGAATTGCCACCAGGAGTTATAAAACCAATTTCATTAATTAAAAATGCTGGTCCTATTAAGGTTGAAGCAAAAGTATGGCTAGCTAATGAGCGTACATTTAATAGATGGCTGAAGGTCACAACAATGTTTAGTATATTGACATTTTCTATTTATAATTCTGTAAAGAAGGCTGACTACTCAAATATCGCTGATATCTTAGCATATCTGTACTTCACATTGACAATATTTTGTGGTTTGTGGTCTTATGGGGTTTATATTAAGCGTTTAAACGTGATTAAGGATAGAAGTGGCGAACATCTAGATGCCCCATTTGGACCTATTTTGGTGTCTGTTGTATTATCTGTCACTTTGATTGTTAATTTTACGCTTGCCTTTAGAGAACAAGCTAAAAGACAAACATTTGATATGACTAATCAATTGATAAGTACAAACGCCATGGGTGCTTCATTGAATTCTCTGAATACTATTTTGCCTCATAAGCTGCGTGCAATTCAAAACTTCTTATTTAAAATCGTTGGAGCAGACAACATTTAAAAGTCACTTTCTATATTATAATATGTAACCTTGTATATTAAGTAGCATTATGATTAATCTTTTTGAAATTTTATCTGTTATTATAAATGTTTAATTTTTGCAATATTTGTATACCGTAAGTTGGTATTCTCTTGTTGCTCGCTAACGAAATTTCCAAAATTTCATGGTTAATAATTATTTAACAAATTTGTATTTTGCTTAAAACAATAGTCACTCAGATTTATTGATATGATCTTTAAATAATATTAAATATTATTTTGATACAATACTGAGTTATGTAAACCACTTCTTCATTATTATGCATGAGGAGATACCAAACTTTAAGAGACTTAAAATCAAAGATACAGAAAATAATGTACGGCTAATAAACGATAAGAGCAAAACATACCCTTATCCCAGAGGTAATATAACTTTTAGAAGAAGTGTAAGTTCGGGTTTTATCTCAAAATCCAAGAACGTTCAGTTTATAACAAACAATAGGAGAGTTCAATCACTAGATGTTAGTGATTCTATGGTGAAGAAAACAAATCTAAATGGAAGTTGGCATGATTATTATAGAACATTTGGAAATTTAACTCTTAATATCTGGGACTTCTTCAGTAGTTATAAGGACAATAGTATCTTACACGAATCAATCACTGAAGAGATGAACGAGGGTGATTTAAATAGTAACCATCTGTACCACAATGATGAAGGAGTAAGCCGTAAAGATATTCAAAATGATAGTATGGACACTGGAAATCGATGGAGGGAATGGCAGCCTTCAAATTTACCTCATCCAAGTAATAGTTATGAATTACCTTTTGCTAAGGAGAAGAAATTAACACAACCATATGGGTCTACATTTTTACGTCAGAAAAGGCTAAGAGAAAATTTAGATTCATTACATAATGCATTAGATCGTAGAACACTTCTCTTAGATCAATCCGATGAAATAGCATTCCTAAGGATGATATTTAACAATACTTCTGAAATACCAAAATGTCTCGTAGTTGAAAGACAAAAACAACTTTCTTTACTTGCAGAAGATAGGAAAACTACACTAGATTATAAATCTTCAATACGTGATTTGGCTGATAAAATAAAAAATATTTGGATCGACAATAACGCAAAATACAATAAAGATAAATTTACAAAAGATCAGAATGATTTATTATTTATTAAGGAAATAGCATCATCAAATCATGAATCTAAATCTTTCGAAAATGCAAACAACATTAAATTCCAGCTATACTTATCTGATTATTTTAAAGAAAGAAAACTGCATAAGAGATATTCCTCACATGAAAATTATGAACAGAATTCTAAAAGAAAATCAAATGAAAATAAATCAACATGTATTATTCCTCAAATAACAAATGACAAAATAAAAGTAATTCGGAATGTATTTAAACAATCGAACAATAATGTATTATCTGATCAATTTATCACAATAAGTAGTAAGGATCTTAAGACATTAGAATCTGGAAGATGGATCAATGATACTGTTGTTGAATTTTACATGATGAAGCTCGAGTCATCATATAATCTTATTGCTGCATTCAATTCTTTTTTTTATGAAAATTTATCTGTAAAGGGTTATTCAAGTGTTCGAAGATGGCTAAAGAGGAAAAAGTTTAAAATTAATGAGTTAGAAAAAATATTGGTACCAATAAATTTAAACCAAACACACTGGGTCTTGGGTATTATTGATCTCCAACAAAAAAATATTTTATATTTTGATTCATTATCTGATGGACCAACAAAAATCAGCTACAGCATTCTTAAAAATCTTCAGCAATACATTATTGATGAAAGTGGTGGGACTTTAGGAGCAGATTTTGATTTAGTGTATAGACATGTACCTCAGCAAGTCAATAGTTATGATTGCGGTATTTATCTTTGCCTTAATTCTTTGTATGGAGTTAATAACTTACATCCTATAATTCATCCAGATGATGCAATCAATATGAGATACTATTTGGCAGATTTAATCCTAAATAGATGAAAATACTTTATATTCCAATGATCTACTTACTGTGAAGAAAGTTAATTCATAATTACAAACTCAAACATTAAGCATAAATAGTTAAAAAGTAATAAATGAGTATACAATTAAACACCATTAATGTTTAAAACTTGTTCTAATCTTTTCTTGTATATATTTTAATGTGTCAACGTTAAGCTCTTCATGATTGGTTGCAATTTCATCTAAGATGCCGATTGAGGAGCTTAACTGTTTCATATTTCTCAATTTAATTTTATAATTATTATGATCTCCTAAGCTATTCCTTTTCTTTTTTAAAAGTTCATTTTCGATTGTGAGTAATTTATGAACTGAAGAGACTTCCGATATCAAACGTTTTGAGTAATACTGTTCTATAAACTGAAAACAATTATTTTTGATCTCCGATGGATTATTGCGAACCTTAAAATGTGTTATTAGTCTATTATCATCTTGAATAGTTGTTTCCATACATATGTGTGTGACGTGAAGATTTTCTTTCATTATTATTGCCAAATTATCAAAATGTGTGGACAAGAATACTGTTGAGCCACTATTCATAAGGAATTCTGCAATTGAAAGAGAAATTACAAAACCATCACCTATACTCGACCCCCTACCCAATTCATCAATAATTAACAATGTCTTGTCATTTAGATTATCTAAAAAATATGCCATCTCTTTCATCTCAAAGGAAAAAGTAGAACTTGTAATTTCGAGTGTGTCATGACATACTCGAGCATATAAATTTGAATATAAGGGGAATGAGGCCATTGTAGCCGGAACTGGTGAACCTATTTGTGCCATAATACATAGCAAAGCAATTTGTTTTAGATAAACTGATTTCCCTGATTTGTTACACCCAGTTAACACTTGAAACTTTGAGGTTACAGAACTGGCAATGTCATTGGGAACAAAATTTTTAATAGTTTCTGACATGATAGGGTGACGAGAATTTACTAAAAATAAATTTTCCGAAAAAGTGGGATAACAATAATTCTTACCTACCGAATTAAAACAAAATGTGGTAATAAGGTCGAGAAGAGAGATAGCTTCTGAAACCATGAATAATACTGAAATATAATTATCCATTTGCTTTAGAATTGAATCAACTACATTTTCACTTATCAATGTTATTTCAGACTGTAATTCTCGCAGACGCAAATTTAATTTAATTATATTAGCAGTTGTACATTCATAATGATTTCTTTTATTAATTGTATTAATAAATACATTTGGAATATCTTTTGGAGTTTTGACCATTTCAGTTTTTATTTTAAGGAAAAACCCCCTTTGGTTATCATAACTGTAGTCAATATTCAATTCTCGATATTTTTCTGAAAAAACATCAATTTGTGACATTAACTCATTCATGGTGTTCTTGTAAATTTGTCGCGAGAGTGAAAGCAAACCATTACTCCCACTTTTTATCGCATATGTTCTTTGATTCTGTAATTCTAGCAAAGTATTAGCCCATTTGGAATCTTCATTCAAGTACTCCTGAAACAGGAGCAACAGTTGTTTTATTAATGGATTACTAAGAATCTCAATTATTTCGTTCAATATTTTTGAATTAGGCTCTAATTTTGTCATGATTTCATTCAATTCCACTATTGACAATAGAGAGTCTTTCAATGATAGAATATAGTTAATTTTCTGTTCTGGTTTAATGTTTATTTTACACGTTGATAACAATTTCGAGAATAATTTATCTAAATCCTGTAAACCTCTTAGAGAAGTTCGAATTTCAGTTACATATTGCTGTTTATCTTCTAATTCTTTAACAGAATCTAATCTTAATTGTATATTTTCCTTGTCTGTGAGAGGTTGTAATATGTTATTCCTTAAAGTCCTTTGCCCCATTTTCGTACATGTACTATCCAATATTTTAAATAGACTTAACCCATTTTTGTCAAACTTATTTTCTATTAACTCTAAACCAATAATAGTTTTCGAATCAATGAGCATTGTATTGTTAACAGTTTCATACTTTACCCTGTACTTCTCTAATAGAGTAAAATTACTTCTAGACTTAGTCAAATTAGCTTGCTCGATATGCTTAATAGTAGCCGAAACAGCCTTCAATAGATATTGTTTCTGTAGTAATTCATCTTTTTCATTTGTATACTTGTTGCTATCCAAAGATATTCGCTCAAGTATATTTAATCCTTCTTCAGAACTAAACAATTTGTTGCTTATTTCAACAATAGTTACTGAATCACTTACATTAAATTTTATAATTGTTGCTAATTTTGATAGTTTTGGAGATAATGAATAGCTGGCGAGATATATCTCGGAAGGTTCATATATGTGAATTTTATGAACAGTCCTAATAAAAATTTGGGAATCAATATAATCAGATAAAATCATTTCACCGGTTGTTAGCCTAAGCAAGCATGTGCCGATTCGAGTATTCAAATCCCCAGGAACTTCAAATACAGTCAATATCACCTTTTCGGAGCTTCCGTTTTGAGTCTCAATGTTGCGCAATTTACTCCGAGCTTTCGACCTCCGATTACTCTGCCTAGTTTGGGTTAAGGTCATCAATCCAGAAGTACCAGACATATTTTGTATACCAAAATGATTTGTTTCTATTTTATCTATTTTTCTAGAAGATTTGGTTTGAAGATTTCTCTTTGATCTTGAGTTAGCCGCCGAGCTCGAATTTGTATAAATTCTGGCATTTAAAAAACTAGTTAAGTTATTTGCAGACATAGTTCCTAACACTAGTGTATTTTACCTATGCATGTTATTTAAAATATTATACAAATATAAGATAGTTGAAGTTAAAATTAATTTTAATAAACTTTTGGATTATTATTGACAAGTGAGATTTAAATCTTTGAGATTTAAAAATAATGTAATCAGATAAAATAACTGAAAAACAAAATATCGACCCCAGTGAGGATTGAACTCACGATCTTGCGATTAACAGTCGCACGCCTTAACCAGCTTGGCCATGGAGTCAATAATGGAGATTTTATCTAATATAATGTATTGCTACACGGTTAGATAAGTATCAATATAACGTCGGTTTAAGATTTAAGATATAATTGTGCTGAACAGATGGAATTATTGGATTTTTAAAGTGTTTTGGGAAGTAGTGTCTTCCTCGTTGACATTAGCAACAGGAGTGACATTATGGTTGTTGTTGTTGTTGTCATTACTTATGTTGGAAGTTTCTAGAAACTAGAAGAAATCGAGATTTTGATAAGTTACAAATCCAATTAATTACTATTAAAATAGAACATTCTTCAAAGAAAATTCTGGAAGCTAATTACCAACATTTCTTATTCGGAAAGTGATCGTTTTCAAGATGACAGACGTTTTTCCAAATGGTATAAATAGTAAGCCTTTCACCCAATTATCAACACAAATAATTTATAGATTTTATAAATAAATATATTTTATATAAATTCACATGAAGAGGGACAAGGAATTATACTGTAATACTATAACCTCTAACATGAATACACAATTAAAATTTAACTCTAGATCTACTGCTAACAAAGCAGAACTATCTTCTACCATAGTCTCCGAAAACCAATACATCCATTGATGAAAGAACGATACTTCCTAGAAATGAATTCTATCAAATTGTTAAATT